>JACAXG010000001.1:11548412-11550912 GCA_018881555.1 Amblyornis subalaris | reverse complement strand
TTTTGCTTTTAAGAAAAACAAGATTTCCATTGTTGTAAATTAATTAAAAATAAACAGCTACAACCCCCTGTAAATCAATTACTACCACAGTTAATGAAAAGTTGGTTGGTGCAAACTACTCTTGGCTTCACATTAGGAGGCTTAACACACAAGAATACGAGTAATACAAGAAGTAACAATGTTGTGGCTCGAACATTAAGGGCCACTTTCTCTCCTTCTGAAAAAACTCAAGTAAATCCTTAAACAAGTGCAATTCTGCACAGTAATAGGACTTTCTGTGAGTAGCTCCACCCTGCTTCCATGCTGAGCATCAAGAGACTTCTGGACCTGTGGTCTGCAGAAAGCTGATCTATTTTATTCTTATTTTTCTCCCTGTCCGTCACTTCCCTACCTCACCAACTGAAATAAAGACTCCCATTAAAACAAATAAACAAGCAAACCCCCAAAACAACAACAAAAAACCCAACACCTCCAAGCCCAACCCAAAACAACGAAAAATCCACACAAAACCCCGCAGCATGCATGAAATGTACCTCTGAACCAAGAACATAGGACAGGAGTAGTGACAGGATTTATAGGGGTGCAAAGTTCCGTTGGCTTTGTCACTGTTGTGTCCACAATTAAGTAGCTTTTTCATTATATGTTTATTTGACAGAGATTTTGTAAAGAATACAAAATCAGTTTTTATATCCATCCAAAGTCTTGATTATAAGACTGGTCATACTATTCATAAACCCTCAGGCTACTCCCTTGGAATTTCAAGGAATTAATTTTTCACTAAACACCTGCTAAAAGGCTATGCTGTTGCACTTGGGCATACAATTTAATCTTTTTGTGCTGTCTCCCAGCACTTTCATTGCTGTCTATGGATTTCACATGCAGGGAATATCTGAGCCCAGCACTAAAGAGATGAGGACAAAAAGTAGTACCCAGTCAGATTAAAAAAAGAAAGTATTTTAAATATGCCCTCTTCCATACAAGGCAGAGTTTTTCCATTCAGAGTTTCTGACACGTAGACAGATAGGACTGCTTATTAAAAATAATGCAGTACGTGTGTGAGCTGGGATATAGTGATTTATAGCAGTGAAGAGAGAGGAATCACTACATGGAAGTGTATATTACACGCTGAACTACACTGCTGTATATAGTATTAACTTGTACTGCTTTACTCACCTCATACAACAGAATCCAAATTAGGTCCCATTATTACATTGAAGGCTCACACTCAATAGCAGTTAAGCTTCTTTGAATGGATTCCCTATTGTATAAAAAGTATGCCAGTCTTTGACTGCCAAAATCAATTAGTCACATTCATTATGCCTCTATTTATTAATGCTGTACACTTTATAATGCATTTGCTGCTGAACAAAGAAAGTTATAAAATATCAAATATGTGTTATGATTGTAATTATAGCAAAAGAAGTAATGATCTCTTTTAGTCGCTAACTGGTTACAAAGCTCCTGTAAAGATTACATTAGTGGTGACAGATTTATGATCTTTTCCAAGATGTAATCCTTTCTAGCTCACATTTTTCAACAGAAGAACTATGTGATTGGTTACAGGTTATTGGCTTCAATAGTTATATTCAGCAGAGATTATTGTGCTTCTGCCTCCCATAATCCAAACACACAATGTAATCTTAACAGATGCAATTTTAATCTGCATTGCACTATTATAATAAAGTGGGGCACCATAAGGCTTTTTACCAATATTGGGTTCGGTGTTAATTCAATGATGTTAAGAATGACCAATGAGTATTAAAATCCAGCAAATAATTAAACCTAACGTGAAAATGAAGGAAGAACAACACTGGCATTCTTGCAACAGTGGGTTTTGATGGCATTTACTATCAGGCTGTTACACCTTAATGTACAAAAAAAATTAATTCTAGCCATCAATATCATACAGCTAACAATTCTTCTGAATACTACACAGTAGCAATTGAAACCTACATTATGTTTTAGTTCCTCTCATAGATGCTGCTGCATCCTACTGTTTAAAAAGAAGCAAGATTTTAAAAAAAATTTATTAATAGGCAGCAGCAAGAGTATGCTGACATACATGGAAAAATGAAAAGCCAGGTGAAAAACTTATGAAGACTCCATATTTCTACCATAAACAGAGCATGCACAAATTGAACTACATTTCCTAACCTTGGCTCCCATAGCATAGCTTGTGGCAGTACCCCAGTACTCCCTTCTTTTCCAAAACTGTGTCCAAATCCCTCTGCTTATTTCCACTGCTGACTTTGGCAGAAAGCTCCATATTCCATCCACCCTTTCTTATAAAAAATATTCTCTCCTAAACTGTTTGTCTGCTGTAGTCCAGTCACAGACTCAATCATGAACCCTTTGTTTTCAAATTACTTGCTACTTCAAAAAGCTGACTGGCATCAAACAGATTTCCTTTTAGGAATATAATCCGTCTCTCTTAAATCCCCACTCAGACTTTTTTCCATAAGTTAAATAGGTCTCATTTTTCTGTCCTCACATTGTATTT
>JACAXG010000001.1:11460912-11543412 GCA_018881555.1 Amblyornis subalaris | reverse complement strand
ACCAGCAAAGAGTTGGCAGTGACATCATATATACACCCAGATGGCACTTCCATTTACTGGCTACATTGTTCCTCATGGATTTGAAAAGGAAACCTACCCAGGCTGTGTGGCTGCAGTTTAGAACCTGTTCTCATTTGGGGCCTCTGCTACAGAGAAATGTCCAAAAATGGAGAAAAATAGAAAAATAGAGCAACATCTAGATAGCCTTCCTAATTTCCCACACTCACTGTCTGCCCCACCATTTTAATTTGACATGGGTGTTTACAGAAATAAACAACAGTATTCTAAAGCCGCTACTGTATATTACAGTATACCATTCTGCAAAATCCAGACTGTATGGACTTCATAATGGAGACCTTGTCTTTATGTATATTTTTACTCAGTAAAAGAATAAACAAACATTATCCCCCTCTACATCCGCTTGTTACCTTAAACTCCGACATTCTGAAGTAATTTAAGGATTGAAAATGAACAGTCTTTTCATTTATCCATTCTCTCCTTGCTTCCACAGACCCAGCACTAACTACATTTTTCTTATCCTGTATTTTGAAATAAACGTGTACTGCACCTGTATGGATTTTGCACACCTCCAGTGTTTCCAGTGGCTTTGGAAAGAGGTGACCTGCATACCCACACTGTTTGCTGGCTGCATTTCTCCTTTCCACCCCCTCACACTGTCTTCTTCTTTCATGTCATTTTGAACCATTTTTTCACATTTCTCACTAATCTCTAATACCAGCCTCTCCCATCCACCCCATGGATGTCTTTTACAAGGCTGCAGTTCACTGCTGCTCAAGTATGTGAAGTCTTCAAGTTAACCACATCAACTGAAAGAGCTAACGTAGCAAGCCAAGCTAATTAAAACACACTGAATTAGAATATAGCTACATAAGTGAAAGATATGCAGAAAAAAACCCACAGAGCTGCCCACTAATACAGTAAAAGAGCACCAGAGTCTTGCTACTTAATTGCAGAGGCTACTGGCAAGCAGGTTTTAGCTACAACAGATGACTCCCCTTTAGCATCCAAGTCCTATGCAGACTATTCTAAATCAGACTTTATTCATTATGATGAGCTACTATGAAATACTTTAGAATCTACAGTTAGTGTTAAGCAATATTTGTTTAAAAAAGGTTTGAGGAAAATCTTGTTAAAAATTCTGAATGCTATTGGAATTTTGAACGTACAAGCTTGCCATTCTAAACCATTTGATTAAATTTAACCATAGGAAGCTCTTCCAAGACCTAATGAAGCAGCAATTACATCTGAAGAGGGAGCCAAGCCAAGAATTCTACCATTCCAAAAGCTCTCCTTTGAACATCATGCTACAATATCTAAGCTATTCAGATTGGAGTTTACACATACAATAAATCTCTGAGCTTTTGGATTTGTATAAAATAAATCATATAGAAAAACATGCTGTTGTGGGTTTTTTAATATAAAGAGCTTATTGTTTAAAAAAACTGAGATAGTTTTAAGATTTTTAATATTACCAAAAAAAAGCCTTGTGTATGAAATAGGATCCAGATGAATTTAAAAATTGTGCAAGTATTTTCAGGGTCTGGCTGTAAAGCAGATGCTGCCTCCATGCTTACTCCCTGTTTTTCACAGTACTTTAACAGGAATTTTGACAAATAGATGCAAAATTGAAAAAAAACCCAAATAAACATGGAGGAAATGTTAATATTGAAAAAAAAAATTGTTGGCCCTAATTCTGATTTCAGTTGCTTTGTCATAAGCATTTGCTCACACTTCATCATAATCACCTACWTAGTAGCTCACTGTGTTGGTGTAAGCAGGATAAGGAACAAACCCAGCACCCTCCTTTTTGATTAAAAGGAGGAACTGTAAAAACTGGAAAATGGTTTCGTTTTTCATGCCATCAGCAAATGCAGATTGTTTGATCTTTTCAGTAACATTATTATGTTGCACAAAGATGATCTGTTTTGTGATTTAAGGTGTAGCTGGAGCAATCCAAGTACAGCCAAACCGATGAAGGCAATCTTGCTCCATTTCCAGTTTTCCAACATTTCTTTATTACATGTAATAGAACATTTTAGCATAATAACTCAGAAGTCCTGAGATACAGAAGATGGAGAAATAATGTTGAAAAGTAATTCCTCACATCTGACTTTCATCACATGAAGTGCAAATGGTGAACTTAAACATGGAAATACAATTTACTCCTTTGAAAGTTTACATCCTTATCTCTTGCAAAGAGCGTACATTCATTCCCTGCGCCTCAAAGTAAAGACTAAGGCATCTATCTCAAGAACAGTATCAGAAGGATTTGGAAGCAATCTTTTCATAATGTTTCTTTGGAAGGGAAGCAGGGTTACTCAAAATTCATAGCGATTATTAAGTTTACATTCACACAGCAGATATGGTACCATATTATTTCCCATCAACAGTGTTGTCACCTGCTGAGAATCTCTCCCTGGTTTAAGACAGCCATTCATTACAAGGCATTAGCACTGTGCTGCACAAACTAAAGTTATGCCCCATAAGTGAACCAGGCAAGCTTGTAATACGCACACTCAGCTCATGAGGACTGTGTTTACCTATTTTTTGAGCCCTTCATTTTGGTGATTTAATAGGCAAGCAATTTCTTACTTCAGCAGATTCTTTCTATATTATCAAGTCAGGTATTTCTGGACAAATACGTGGGTGTTGAAAAGACTCGCAAGGCTCCCCAAAGCTTTGCTGTATCAGTGGAGTGTGCACTGACAGCAGGGACTCTTTATGACAAGAAAAGCTGATCAGCTGCAAGCTTTCCTCTTGATGAATCTAACTCTTCACCAGGTCTAAACTAAGCCTATGGGTTTTGTGGGGGTTTTTTGTTTGGTTTTTTTTTTTTCTTCTTAGCCTTCTTTGAGGCCTGAAGAAAGTTATGAAATAGATTTTTCTAGTCCTCCCAGGAGCAAGGCCAGGTTCACATCCTGACCTCAGAAACAAAGCAGTCCACAAAAGCCAGTCTTCTCTGCCTAACATAAAGCAAACTACAACATGCAACATAAGGCAATATTAAGAGTGAGAAATGACAAGCATTGTATCAGCATTGGGAAGAAAAAATAATAAAACCCAGCCATATTAAAATTCCAGCAACAACAGCACTGAACAACACAATTTTGGCATTGCTACAGTCTCCATTAACAAGGGTGGAAGCATGATACTCATGTGCAGAGTGTTTAGTTGAGAGGAAGATTCCAATTACAAGTCAACAAAAAGAAATTCTTTATTGGAGGGGATTATTTATTTTTAGATAGTTCAGCTATCTCATTCTGTAACCATTCTACTACCATTTGGGTAGTGTAATGTACAGGCACATATAGACTCTCASAAGATGCACTAATGAAAATACAAAATAAGCCCAAGGACTGTATCTCCTCTCAACAACATTAATGTAAATCAGCTCAATCAACTGGGGGACATTGGTGTGAAACTGGAGTGAGGAAAGAATTGGGCTCCGATGCTTTGAACAAACTGCTCAAGTATATATTAGAAATGTGAAGGCTGTTAAACTGTGGGTTTAGGAGCTTGGAAGACAAGAGAGGTGTAAAAATGATAAACTTTATTCTTACCACGACATAGCATTAAGGAATCAAACTGTGGTCCCAGAATACATAAACACTGAAGTGGAAGTTGCTACAAAAAGCATCAAGAGTTTAACACAAGTAAGAATCCAGATTCTTATCAAAGACCAGGATTGGAACGACTACCCATTAGCATGAGTAACAGTGGTGCCTGTGCAAATCCCACGTATGGTGATGGAGTATGGACTCTGAAATCTCTGTGACCTTGACGTGCAATATTTATGTCTACACCTTTAGCCTCTTGCACATAATAAGATACAATCTTTTAGCTTTATGCACTTCACCAGGCATTCAATTAGAAACAGCATATTTTTTTTTGAGGGGGGACGAATGCTAAGCTACTTAGACAGAAGGCAGTGAATCAAAAATTGCAAAACTTGGGCTTTCAAAAATAGCCTGAGTGACCTCTTACAATACTCTGACCACTCCATCACAAGCAGGAGGCAACCCCTGTGAAGAGCGAATTCTGGCAAAGTTCTCTCTTCACAGATGATGCACAGCTTAAGCTATAATGAGTTTTTGGGTTACAAATGCTGAACGCATTAATATTCCTTGATGATAATTATCACAGTATAAGCACCTTTCCCAATGTGAGTAGCATAAAGCAACTGAAGCAGCATTTTTACTACATTTGAAACAAGCTGGAAAATGGGATTTTCTACTCTTGTAACCTGAGGTCAAGATACATCAAGCTATGCATATTAAGTATGTCTACCCTATATAAATATATAGGCCTTTCCATATATTCACGCACATGCATGCAATTAACACCGTAATTTTTTGAATACTTAAACAAATATGCCATGCATATGAACATGATTTCCCAAGAAAAATATACCAAACATTTTAAAGCAGACACAAATAATTTTCAAACACGCTACACTGGTATTTCTTTCAAAGTGAGCGATTTTTTTGTAATACTAAGGGGGAAAAAAAAGTGTCTGATACAAATTGAAAATTAAAAAAAATATTTATATTCATCCAAACAGAAAATAACATTTGCAGAAAAACACTGCTTTTCACCTTCAGGGGTTAAACTAAGCACTATGTGCAACACTAAATATGTCTCATACCCACCACCGGTAGTCTTTATTTTTTATAGGAACGTGTGAAAATATAGTTCTTCAGTGGGCCCAAATTCTTGTGCGCAGCTCACAGACTAAGTAATGAATAGGAGATATCCCAAGGAAACAGAGGAGTGGGAGCCTCAAGCCAGGCAGCTGAGCACCTGCAAAGCTGTCCCTTACCTGTCAGCGCAAGCGGGAGAACCGCTGTGCTGCCTCTGCATGGGGCAGGAACATACAGAACCGGGAGCAGCAGCAAACACACTGATTTAACAGCCAGGCAGGTTTGCCCAACCTTTGCAGCTTACTCTTAAACATGGACAGGAGCAAAAATCTGTAAGCTATCCCAAGAAACAGATGAATACCCATTGCAACACACGTGGAACCCAAATACCTTCCAAAGATAATAAGAGAGAAGCTGCCTTAAACAGTATAAATAGGCTTGGTGTACTATAAGTGCAAGGCATTTAATTATTATACAAGTACTTACTGAGGATTAATTAGCATACAACAAGGATCTGAAATATGCAGGCGTCTGTCAATGAAGACAGGGTTTCTAATGATTTATTACTGTTTGATTAACAACATCATGCAGCAGCTATGTTATTAAATCTCTATTTTGCATACTACAGAACCTAAAAGTGTTACCTACTGATGAACTATGTGTTACCCTCAAAAGAGGGAAACAACTTGATCTCTGCTTTTCGCTCACCCCAACTCAGAGAATATTCATTGTTAAAAATTATGTACTGGTAAGGAGCCTTTAAAACACCACACTGTGAGTCACAAGCTTTTTGCTAAATGTTATAATGCTGTTTTAATATCATGCAAATAAACTTAGTGCAGCTTTCTTCTGACAAAACAGGAGTCAGTTTGAACTCTTAATCCGAAAAATGGGAATCAATTCTGATGTTTTGTTGGTGTGAAATCTGCTGAATGTATTTACGCTATGTTGGACTGCACTTTCTTTAGGAGATATGCTATGTTACAACCATTTCAAGAACTAAAGCATAATTTTTACTTAAGTGCTGTAAAATATCTCAAAATCCCATTTGAATATATAGCAAGGTTTTGAGGGAACCTTTGCTAAATATTTAACAGCACTATTGGCTTATTAAATACTGTAATGTGAAAGCCATGAAAGGATGATATAAAGCATATGACATTTTTTTTCACTTAACATTGGTGCTCACTTTGAACACTGTACAAGTCCATTCATCAGAAGAACTGAAGCATTCTAAGAAGTACTCCTTCTTATAAATGCAGCAATGGCATCTTGCTATTATACAAATGATTAAATCCCTCCTTAGTTAATTGCATAAGATCTGTTCCTCTGCAGTTAAATCCCCTCTCCATCGTCCCCACTAAAACATCTAAAAAGATCACATCTGAAAATTAAAAGTGATGCAGTGAAATCAGGATGGCACAAGAGATATTGCTTATACGAAAGGAAAACCTAGGGGAAAAAAGAGTCAGGTAGAGAACATGCAGCTGTGGTTTATCATACATAGAAACTGCCTGGCTGACCATTTTGTAGGTAGAAAATTGAATGAGTTTCTCTGAACATCACGATGCATTTGATAACTACACAATACAGTGACAGTCACGTTAAAAAAACAGACGTAAGGCTGAAAATATTTTATAAAAATAAACACTTCCATTAAAACAGAATAAAAATAACTTGGTTCACAACAACAGATGTGTTTCAGTAGGAATCACTGAAGAAAAGATTTAAATCCACAATGAAATATATTAATATAAACTAACAAGAAAAAAATCTCTTGCCATGGAATTGCCTGCAGAGTGTGCATTTATTCTGTAAACACTGTAACAATGATTATCTGTCCTTCCAGCTCTCAGTGGAGACTCCTGCTTTTGAAAATGTCTTGTGGTGACTTACTAAATTCAGGCTATTTCAATTAGTATTACTGCACATTAAAAATTAATTGTATTATAGAGTGGATTAAGGTTTAAATTTCAATTCTACAGTGTGTGTGCTAGAAATGACAGCTAAAAATCAATGCTCTCTGGCCCATAATCGGAAGTTTGTACGGCCAAATAGTGTGGAACTGGCGTCAGTTTTGAAAGAATTGATAGTTCAATTCAAGGTGTGTCAGCTCTAATTCCTGATTTAAATGGGAATGCTATAGGGCAACAGTATTAAGCTAAAGAAGAAACTGAAAAAACAAAAAGCTGCCTTGCAATGAAAAAAAATGTGGTATCCTCATAAAGATGGAAAAAATCCAAATTACAGCTCAAAATTCGTGTTTGGTATCACTGAGGGAAAAAAGATGTTTTAATGGGATGATGACTTCATTACAGAAGACACATATTTTTTTCCACATTTAGAACACGTTGTTAAAATACCACCCGGAATGGCAATTTAGGCACCAATCTTACAAACACTTGAGAACATATACAGCCTTATTTCTGTATAAAAGGAAGCTTGTGACATTTATTCATGTGAATAGAATTGTATGCATAGTTGCCTGTTTTCAGGATCAGACCTTTCCATTACAATTCCAGATGTACGGTGGTGCCACACAAGTGCCTTTAAAACTTTTCCTGAGTGTGACACACACAGATACAGGTACAGAAGGGACATACTCATGCTTTGGGACACTTTTCTTTGTTCAAACAGTCCCGGCGAGGACAGCACCAAAGAATGTGGACACTAGAGCTGCAAGCCAACACACTTGGGAGCCCTGATACTGTGCAAGTCATGCAACCAGCTGTAGTTTCTACATCCACCTCTTAGCAGAGCACGAGTGGGGATGTTGAATCCCCAAGCTGCCGTGGGAGGGGTGACAGGAACGTTGCTATCATATGTATCAAAAGTGATCAGGCAACAGCAATGAGGGCACGTGGGAGTGGACACGGTTCTTTGTACCTCTGGTAAGTGTGTCAGCTATGGTCTCCTGAGCTGCCCTGTTGCACACAGGACAATTTCCTCACCTCCACACATACAAAATAAATGATTATCCTACACTTTATCATCTGACAAATCAGTTAAAACTTGCCTGCATGGATGAAGGCTCCTTCTTGTACATCTAAGGCAGAAATCTGCACTTATCTTGATGAAGCCAGTGCTTAGATATTGATGCCTTTATTAAAATATTTTTATCTTCACAATAATAATATTTTTTTTTAGTTGGGTGAAACTGAATTTTGCTGAAGGTTCCTTGGGATCATGGCACTGGATGATAAACTGACACCACTGCTATAATTCTTTCTTTGAAAGTGAACACAGTGCCAAATGGAAAGGAAACAGCTCAAGCAAAATCATTCTTACACTCTTCTGTATTGTAAAATGTATAGGGAATAGCAAGAAGGTAAAAAGCATGTTCCATTTGTTATAAATCTAGTATTGCTCCTGTCTGAAAATGGTTAGCAAGAAATGTCTGTCACTTCTATTAGCAACAAACTAATTTTTTTTAAGAGCAAACCACGAAGAACACTGCAAGTCATGTGAACAGACCAAGCTGGCACCACTAAAGTATTGCAAAGCCACCCAGGATACCAGAGACTGGAATTGAACAGTCATTGGTGTGTACCTAAGGGACAAATTGATGTYCAAAATGTTTTTAAAGATCCCCTGTGCTACATGGATGTCCAACAGCAAGTTTGGTATCAAGAGAGTAAAGAAGATGGGTTGTAATAACAACAATAAAAAAATAATCTGGTGCAAATAGACCCCAAGGTGTAGTAGTCATCCCCGTGCAACAATCACCCTCCACTGCAATTTAGTGATGTTGCTTCATTACAATACAGCATACAAAGGGGGCAATATTAAGGCACACTATTTAAAGCTACAAGATCTGTGGTGCTAGCTATAGCTGGTACTGTATCACAACTATAGATTAAAAAAAAAGTAATTTCAGCAGAGAATACTGAAAAATTAAAACTCTTCTGAAGGTGCACAAGTGTGTCATTTTTACAAGACTTAAGTTGAATGCCACAATAAGCGATTGACGCTAAAGACCGACAATACATTTTACAGTGTGAACCTTCAAACTCGTTACAAAAGCACAGCAATAACTGGTTGCAAATTAATGACAGCCAAGAAAGACAAAGACATTCAAGCAGTTTAGGTGAGGGAGAAAAGAAATCATATGATTTTTCATATGATAGCAGAATATATAGCAATTGAGAAAGAGATTTGTGCAGGGTACAGGACCTGCAGAGTAGATGGACTTTGAAGCAACTTTTAGAATTGCAGTGACAAAGGAAAAATTCTGAAGAGGAGTAAGACTGTTACTGACTTATGGAAGCCATCACAATTTCTGTTAACTCTCTTCCTGTTAACTGGTTCTGACTGGGGAAGAAATGAAGGACAATTTCTGTTGTGTGGAGCAAGTGATGTCAAGAACAGAAATCAGCTGGACAGCATCTGTGAGGAGTGATGATACAGTAAAAGAGAAGGAACAATTTTCCTTTAAATCACGCTCTGAAATGGATAGGAAGTAGGAACCAAATTTGGGAGCTGGAAGGCAAGCAGCAGAATTCCCCATTAGCCAAGAGATAATAAAAAACGCAAATGATTTAATAGCTTGCTATTTACAGCATGACAGTACTTTTCCTTCTGAATGTACATTAACTGATTTGTCTTGAAAAATCTCTGTGGCTAAGTACTGTCTCCATTTCACATTTCAATGACTTGTTCTAGGCTAGCAAAGAAATCATTGGGAATGCTGGAACCACCACAAACTGCTACCCATTCTGACTCCTATTTCAACATTCTGAAATAAAAATTGTCTTTGTAGCCTGTCAAGCAAAGAGATGAAAACAGGACTTGGAAAAAAAAAGGAGTTCCCCTCCAAACAAGAAAGGAAAATACCATAAAGCAAAAGGAGAGAGAAAGACCATGTAATGCTATGAAAAAGTTAACTGCATTTTGTGGGAGATAATGGTGTAGGAGAATTTAGAGTCAAAGAACCCCCCAAATCTGCTTTTAAAGGAGATGAATGAGAAGTATACATTTAAGGAAAAAAGGGCGCTGAACTGTGTTGAGAGTGTTTCTCTTGACAGAGAAGAAAACTTCTCCTATTGAAGCTTTAGCTTGAAGGAGACAAAGAAAATTACCAGCCCACAAAAAGACTGGCCTGGAGGACCCATCACAAGGGTTGAAAGAGATGCACATGCAGCACAAAAGCGGCAGTTGATGTAAAATACGATAACCTAGGTGACATATCATAGAAATTAGAGTCCTATTTTCTGTCACCTAATTTATTCCCATGCACCACCATGAAGGATTTTTCCTGGCGGTACAATTCCGGTCTGTACTGCTAGGCATACTCGATCACTAGTGCAAATGCAGCAGCAGGTAAAAGTAGAGAATTTTTCCATTATTAAGAAGTATCCCTAAGATTAAGTTTTCTAGACTAGCTCTCTGCCCAAGCCTATTTATTTCATTTTTCACTTATTTATTTTTATTTTTCTATTGTTTTCATTTTAACCTTCTTTTTTCAAGCTCAGCTATATTTTCATCAGAAGATTTTAAGGATACCATCCCTGTTAAGTCTGACTTGAAGAGTAACAGCACATAAGGAGCAGTGTGGGTTAAAAGTTCAAATTTGGCAGGGAAATGTCACTCATCTGAAGAGATGAGTATTTAACTGCTCTGGTGAAAATTGGTTTTGATTTGATCATGTTATGACAGTTTGCAAATCACACTTTGCACTAAGTGATATTTGGGTTAGGCTTTTTAACCAAACTTTGAAGGAAATGGAAGGCTGCATTGCCTCTGAATGTCTAATTGAACGAGGTAGTAAACATCAACATCTCCCACGTTGTTCAATAAATTACACAGTGCTCTGCAGGAGCCTCATCTGGGGGATTTGGGGAGTGGAGGATTTTTTTGCACAGTTATCTAATGTCTTGGCACTCACATAGGTGTGCAATGAAAAGCAATGAAGCCAGAAACACAGTGGGTTCATTGTGAAGGTTGCTTGTGAGAGGGTTGGGAAAAAGGGTGCCTAGCCAAACAGCTAGATATTAAGAATATACTGCTGAGGTCCTGAACTGCAACACTCTAATAAAGTGCTGTGTGAGAGAAAATTTGAATTATGTGGCAAGGCACTGGAAAAAGAAAGACAAAACAGGATGCTACAGACATATCCTTAACTCTGGCAACTATACGTGTGCTTTATGATGGCTTTTGGTTATACAAATATACTATTCCTTTTATCATTCAGTCCAATCCGAATACGAGACTGGTATCTTTCATCATAAACACAGTGAATGAGGCAGTGTCTTGAACTAAGCTTTGTCCAACACTATGAATAGCATATTCTGTAAGGTCTCTTGGATAAGTACAATATATATATCAGATTATATTCATGTAATAAAAATAATGTGTTACGTGGCTTTGCACCTTTGAGCAAGTCTCCTTCACTCTGCCCACTGCTTCATTTCCTCTGGGGCTTCTCCTAATGCCCTGAGTTACAAAATGTATTCAAACAGCAGCTTTGTTAAGGAAAAAAAATCTGCCAAAAGGAAAATCCCAGCACAAGGAATGCCTTTTCTTCCTTTCTATACGTTGAAATTACCTCTATAACTACATTAGTTTAAGGCCACATCTGCCCCACTGATACATTGGTGCAAGGGCTTTATTTGCATGTTTCACTAAGAGGGTATATAATAATTTCTTCACAGTCTAGAATCCTGAGATTGAACATTAAGGGCTTGACAGTTTTGTGCATGCAAAATTTAAATTTGGCAATATTTACATTTCACATTTATAAATTAGGTTTTTTAATTTTTATATTTCACAGACGTGTATCTGGTTTGCTGGTTGCTGAAGCAGCTGTCTTACAAGCTGAAGGGCATGTAAGTTAGTTCAGCTGATATCCCTGTATAGAAGAGGGTGCATTCAATCACAAAACAGCTTTTTCTTCAAGTAGGTATCACCATTTTACTTTAGTACTGGTTTTCCAACGGCTCCACTTAAAGAAAGTAACTCTACATGTGAAAAAGAATGTGCCGGAATATCTTTTGACCATATATGGTCTATGAGGCATGCAAAAATAAGGATTTTAGCATAAATATAATTCTAASCTCCTATAATGGCTGAATTGAAAGTAGTGCTTACAGATGGTGTGGTGGTAGCTCGGCCACTATGCTGAGGAGCTTGAAGGAGTTACTTTCCTCAGTAAGGATCATTGGGAGTGTCACTGGTTAATTCCTGCTCTATGCTCCTCATTAGCATTACTCTCAAGTTTCTGGTTATCATATCCGAAATATTAAGACATAATAAGTACGAAGGTGCAGATAATTGGATATTAACCAGAACATACTTGACTGGGCAGGAGGTAGGGCCTTGCTTAAACTAATCCTGAAATGTATTAATCACCAATTAATGAATGGGTTTCAAATTCATTTTCTATTATAGAACACCTCTGAGTATCTAAGCTTTTTCTAATAAAATGAGTTGGAATAACAGGATAGGAAAAAGAAACACTCCAGTTT
This sequence comes from Amblyornis subalaris, assembly GCA_018881555.1. Lineage (NCBI taxonomy): Eukaryota > Metazoa > Chordata > Aves > Passeriformes > Ptilonorhynchidae > Amblyornis > Amblyornis subalaris. The sequence continues at coordinate 11,531,288 of JACAXG010000001.1, read as the reverse complement.
GAGGCTGGTTTGAATTAATTCCCTATAGCTTGTTGTTAGGTTCATTGAAAACAATAATCCTAGAATAAGTGACTCCATATACACAAAACATATGCATATATATATATATGTGTGTGTGTATATTATAGCACTTATAGGTTCTATTTACAGAAGCTAAATTCAGAACAGAGCTAGTTCACTGGAGAACTGCTACAGCACTATCTATACTTCTTCAAAGCAAACATAGCTCTTTAAGATGAGCAGCATAAGACCTGCATCAACTTTAGATGGATGTTGCCAATTAATGATTTTCAGTGTGAAGACAGATACACACATATATCAACTTGTGTTAAAAACAAAAACAAAAAAACCCCTCCGTCTCTTCAGCCCAGCATAAAATATGGTCCAGACCAGTCCACACCGGTAACCTGGGCTCTTGGAGGGTGGAAGAAGAGTGGTGGAATGGCAGAGGTTATGAAATTCAGCTAAGAATCCTGGTGGGTAGAGGGAGTGGGTGGGGAGGGTGAGTAAGAGAGTGTTGTTAAGCCCCAGCTTCAAACAATTGCAGTGATTTTGCATTAAGCATGCACCCTTAACCAGCATTACTAACTAGCTTGGCATGGTTGTACTTTTCTCAGCTAAGACGCTAACTTGCTGCACACATCTCTAAGTAATGGAAGATTTTGCTAACTTGGTGTATTTAAAATCCAGAAAGAAATTCAAAGAACAGAAAAAAAAAAMCTCACATTTTTCATTAAAAAAACCCAAACCCCATTCTTACATGTCCATGATAATTTTTAAATGGATATTTTAGCATTTTTATTATTTGAAACAGGTGCTTACTACTGCACCAGAAAAAAAAAATCAGAGATCCTTATTGTTACTAATGAAGAAAATTATAACAGACATGGTTGAAGTATTATTATTCCCGTTTCTCCCTTCTTGCTGTCCTCAGTGTTATTTGCATTCATGTGAATTGCAAGTAAACCAATATTATCCATCTCTCTGTTTTTTCCTTAATTTGTTGACTTTAATTTTAGTAAGTCTTAAATAAGCGCTTACTGAAGATGAAGTAAGATATGCAAGCAAGTAGTCCTTTTATCAACAATTTTGCCACAGAAACACACAAACATTTCAATGGCTCTTCATTAGCAAACAAATCAACAAGTGATATTTTAATGCATGACTTTATTCCATCTCTGTGGGGACCGTAGTTGAGAGTGTGATGTACAGTACAGAGAAAGGAATCATCAGCCACAATGTCCCAGGGCTCTATCCATTGAGGACTTCTCAGCCTCTGCTTAAAGAGTGCATTTAATTGACTGATAGACAGTAGCTTCTTTGTTCACAGAAGACAGCGAAGTAATGGCAGCTTGAAAATCGTACCATCTACAGGATCTCCTGAGACTAGTAACAGGGGGATATGTGTCAGGAATAAATAAATAATCTAATTATTAAGCCACTTCCTGTCAAGTTAACTCCAATTTGTTGGCTTTTGAAGGCAACAAAACGAGGCATTTTTCCTCATTATGCTTCTCTTTTTATACCACTGGTAATCACAGGCGGATTAAAGGGTGCCTGATTGGTTTTTTTGTCAAGGAACTGAGAAGCAGCCAACAGTACAGAAAAACAGAGTTGGGGTTAGAGGAAATTTCATGCTTGTCTCCTTTCCAGCTCCCTAACAGCCCACACTGCTGCCCCATACAGTGCTGCCAGCTGTACAGCAAATGTGTGCCCCTCCAACGGCGGCCTACCAGGCCACAGGCTCCATCCTGAGAGCTGTGAGATACCTTGCAATCTTGGCAGGTAGCTACTGCTGTCATAGGCATAATTCTAAAGGTGACCTACGAAACCCCGTCAGCTCTCCAAATGCAACAATATGAGCAGCTCAAGTTCAACACCCACTCTCCGTATTGGCTTCTTTTGTTTCGCTTCCTGCGTTTACATCGCAGGGAGAAGCCTCGGGATGAGCTCCCCTGAAGAATGGGAGGCTTCTCTGCTCGGAACAGGGGCGGTTTGGAAAGGGGATGGTGAGACTGCCCTCGGTGCTGACAGCCAAAGGCAGCCGAAGGAATGTGCTATGGCTCCTGACACAGCCCGCAATGCAAATGGTCAGCAGCAAAGAACAAAAGGGAAGGCTGACACCCTGCCATTAATTCAGCCCGTGGCGCCTGAGTATTAACACTCAGAGTATATCACTGCCATGGCTCGGAGGAGAATCTTACAGCAGGTAGAGGAAAGGGAAAAACTTTCATACTGCCTGGCACTGCCTTTCCATAGTGTCCCCTTCACTGAGTGCTATTCATGCCACAGGCATTTTTGCAGGAAAAATCTAAAGCTCTAGCGCACTTTGCTTCATTTCTTTACAGAATGAAATCCAGCCTGAATTGTGGATATTTTTCAGATGCTCCTTTTAGTAGTATTACTATTAGTACTACTACTATTATTATTTAATAATAAGGTAATTGCATTCTATTTTCTTAAAATTTTTTGAGTCCAAGGTTCAAATACCCCTGTCTCCTCCCCACCCAAAAAAAAAAAAAAAAGGGGGTTCATGGGTGTTTGCAAACTGTGTCCTGGCTGAATAATTCGCAATTTTAAAAGCCCAGAGAGCCTTTCCTGAAGGCTGTCTCGAAAAGCAAGCAGCCATTCCTGCTTCAAACTCCTGAAAAGAAACTCCAGCTCCAAGCAGAGCAGCTCGGTGGGGAAAGCTGGCACCTGGGGGACAGGGAGTGACAGGGATGGGGCGCCTGTAGCCCGAGTAGGTGACACACAGAACCTGCATCCCAGTGAATGGTGCTGCTCGAGCGTGTGTACAGCTGCCTTTGCCACTTCCGAATACATCCTGAATTTTTTGTTAAATTGCGCAGATAATTAAAGCCTCTTCATATTTACAGTCTGCTTCATTGGTACCATGAATTCTGTTTTCAGTTACTGTCTGCAAATTCCCTCCCTGCGCAATTTCATACTAAGCAATAACACTTCATTTTACATAAGTTTTATCTGATGTCCCCATACAGAGCTGCCAGCTGTACAGCAAATGTGCAGCTCTCAAACTGAGGCCTACTAGGCCACAGGCTCCATCCTGAGATCTGTAAGGCACCTTGCTGTCATTGGCAAGCGTTCCCTGCTATCGCCGCTACCATCGCTCCACACCACACACAACTTAAAATCATCTGATTATTAGAATTTGTGGTCCACACTCCATTTTATCCTTTATTTAATCTATCCCCAGATCACACATTTGTTTAAATGTTTTGGCTGGTTTACAAATCATGCAGCCATCTGCACAGTAGGTGTGACACCATTTTTTAGACAAAAGTTACATTACAAAACAACAAAGATAAAGTCATTTGAAATGCTTTGGTGTTTGTTATTCTGCCTGGTTTGCTTGGACCAACTCTAAGAAATAAATAGAATTATCTGTGTAAATCGATGAACATCTATGAAAAACAACACCCAGCAGAACGCAGAGCTTGCTCCATTACCTACGTTAATATCATGACAGCTGAGGAGAGATGACCTGGCCCACTTCTCATCTCTCCTGTACAGATGGCTATTAAAGAGAAAGTATCCCTTTTGTATGGTCCATGCAGAAACCCTTTATGGGCTTTTCAAATAAGCCAGCATTGCCCACAGGAGAGTAGCTTCCTGTTAGTATTAAACAGTCCAGATTTTGCCTATTTTGTAACCCAGCTCCTCATGACATAAACCTACGTTTTCTCAGATTTAACTCCAAATGCTGGTTTCCCTGGGTATTTCAGTTACACCTCCTCATTTTGGAGAAAAGATGACCAAGTTTCCTCTAACTTTTATACAACTCCTTGCCAGCTCTGCCTGTAAACAGGAGATTCCCAGGCATTCAAATGATGCTAAAAGGCTACGATCCCTCTCTTCACAGTAAATTGACAATTTCCATTTCTTACTACTCAAAAAACAGTGAAAAAGGACCGACAAAAGGAAGTCTCCACCTCCTTCCTCCTCTAGTGTGTAGATGCATATCTTTGGATTCTTTATCTCCAAATCTCTGCTAAGAGGGACTTCACAACATCAGATTTACTGTAGAGTGATTAAACTGATGTACTGAAGATGTATTACATGAGGTCAACATGGTGCAACAAGTATTAGTTGCTCAGCACAGCTTTCTGCGTAAGTGAAAGGAAAATCATGGGGTTTTAATGACCTTAGGCATTAGACAAATAACAGAATGTGTGAATGCCACATGCTATTACAACCAGACAAGAATTTTCTTGGGCTGATTTCCAAAAAGCCGATTGAGGTATTTCTTTTGTCTTGACATCAGTGATGTTGTCCACACGTACCATAATGTACACTGCACAAATGCTAGGCAAATAAGATGATTTATTTTTATAGGTTTATTATGCATGCAGTTAATACATGCATAATGCAAACATGCACATCCACACAACACGCAAGCATATATACATATTATATCACTGTTGCTGAAAAAATCAAAAATCATGAGTTGCACTAAAATGTGTCTTTGCATCTTCTAATGGTTATGCAATACTTGTTATTTTAAAACACAGCTGTAAAATTTCTTTGCAGAGAAATGAAAATGTTAGATCTCATTTTCCATATACTCTTCTTTTTAAACTCCAATTGTTTCAGCATAGATTTGTTTACTTGGGATCTGATGAAGTATTTACTGGTGTAAACTAGAATTCCTCTTGTCAACTGCAGGAATGCTTCATCCTGTTTTCCCATTTGCTTTCTAACTTCACTGCTCAGCACCTTTTTTTCCATTCCCTTCACTTCCTCCTCCTGCTCACACCTGCTACCTTGCTCAGTGCTACGTAACATCCTTCACTCAAAAACAAGCTCTCCCACCACGACAACAGACTTCACAAAATGTGTTTTATACAGGATACTGAAAAGGTTAAAGAAAGAAAAGTCTGTTTACTTATCAGAAATGACATATTTAGAAACTGTCAAAAGCAGAGTTTCGAAAAGGTACCAAATCCTTCCCCTTTGCTCCCCAACTCTTCAGAGGGGTAGTGGATCTTGCTATGACACTGGGGCTTGCTTTCTCCATTGACAAAAGTAGCAGCAAACTACAAAGATTGTGGCTGTTTCCCCCTTTTATCATTCTCTTTGTCAGCCTGATCTGTCCTCAATGGTAAATGTGCTGCTCTGTTGTGCACAGCCAGCGGCTTGCAATTTGCTCACTATGTTTCATGAGACAGTTGTTTGTGGCTGTTTGGAACACATTTACCTCTTTGGGGATTTATGCGCTAGTTGCAATGCCAACCTCCATAGTGATAGAAATTCCTTTCTAACTAAAATAGATAATTAGAAGCTGGTAATTATTGGTCAAGAATTATCAGAGTGAAAAAAATTAAGCTTTTCATAAATAGTTCTTGGCAATGTCATCTCTTTACATTATCTCATGCCTAACAGCACTTTACTCAGAGCACTTTCAAATTTACACTACTGCTGTTGAGCTCCATAATTTTATATGGAGTAATTCCTTTCCTGAACTAAACATGTCCGAACTCCCCCAGTTCTGACCCAAGTTGTATGTGCATGTGTGCAAAATCCTAGGCAATTGTTTAGTATATTTACTCTGAACAGCATCAGATACTACACATGTAAAGGAATCAGTCAAAGATGAAACAGTGTTTAGCTTCTCTGTTTAAAATAACAGGGAAAATAATAGGAGGAGCAGCAGAGTGCAGCAAACAGAACACCAACAATGGCAGACCCTTTTCCTACCATCTCAGGTCAAATGCCAAGTGTAAACTATGTGAAGAAAACAAAAGGATGCCAGAAAGTCTCTTTTCCACAGACACCATGTACTCAGAAATAGAATTTTCTCAAAGAAAGCTGCTAAAAGTACTATGCATTCCAGCCATATAAAAAGGTAGAAGAAAGAAGATGACTGAAGAAATACCATTTATGCCAACACTTTCTAAACTCATATGAAACCTAGATTTACATTTCCTCCTTTCCCACTCAAAAGCTGGAAATGTTTTCATGCACAAATTTCAATACACACACCAACAGACAGGTCTTCATTTGGTAATCATCCTTACAGTTATCCAAAAAAAAAGTACATGCCTACACCTAGGTCCAAAATAATGCCAAAACACAGGGTCTATTTAAAAACCCCCACGGTTTGCCTTGCTTTCTGTCTGCTAGCATCCCCCAAGCCTTAAGCATCAGCCTAAGCCTGAATCAGTGTTTAGTTTAAGCAAACACAGGCGTTGCTTGATGAAGCACAGTGTCTAGAAACGGGTAGACAGATCTGGCAGTCAGATCTCAAACTTTAGCTCACTTAACGGAAGCAAGAAATTTCCACTTCTATGCCTCTTTGTCCTCATCCATTCAATGGAAAAGGCTTACTGCCCTGTCCCATCACAAAGATGTTGCAAAGACTTGATAAAAGGCTGCAGAACAGTTCTAAAACGGAAAGTTCTAGAAGTAATGAACGTGTCATTACTGAAGGAAAGCTGCCCCATGACATCTTTTTATTACATAACTTGTATAATGTAAATTGCATTGTTGTCAAAGATACTTAAGGTTACACTTCACTGGGTCATCGGCAGATTTTATTTTCCATTAGGTGGCATAATCCCTCTTGTTGAATTGATTGAAATGTATAATAAAATCTGTAAAAATGCTATATACCCTCCTAACAAAGAAGAGTAAGAGGCTTTTCAAATAGCCTCTAATCCCTCTTCCCCTGCTAAATGTCTAGTTGAGATTATATTTGATTAGACAAAAACACACACATACACACAACCTAAAAATACCTACCCTCAGTGGAGCTATTTTAGCCAACAAAGTAATTCCAGTTGCCTTATTTAAAAGTCTAAGTTTCACACTGGGGTTTTATAAGTATAGCTTTGCCTCAGTGACCTTCCATAATGCAACTTCTCTCTGTGGATGTTAGCAACATGAACTCAGTTTACATCCTGGGATCATGTTCAAGGGGCACAGTGATTAGATGGGACAACATCAACTTTTCTAGGCTCTCAAGCTGCATCACAAGGGTGAGTAGCAACTGCTTGCCTCAGCTGTCTGATCATTACCTCTATCAGTGGTTCCCACTCGTTTCTGAGTGGAGTTTGGTAGAGGCTTTCCACCTTTGCATTTGTCCCATGTCCCAGCTGCCTCCCCTCTTTTCTTTTTCCTGAATTATGATTATGGAGTCCTTCAGGTAAGAAGACACTACATTCATCAATAACCACAACACAGATAATGGGAACATTTTACTATGAGAGGAAATAATGGTTCCTGACACTGTGCAATGATGGCTGTAAAGGCATTTACTGCCCCTACGTTTGATCTGGGGATTATCACACTCTTTGACTTTTAACTCCTGCCTTGCCAGATTAGCTTCCCCCTCTCTTGCACGTAAACTCCTTTCTTTCTCTGTCTCTTGCTGAAGCTTTCTTACTTTCTTTTCACCAGAGCTTCAAAGACACTACATCCTGTTCTGCCAATCTCCTACTAGGCAATCAAGGCAAGAAGACATATTTTACCAGACAGATGTAAAAAAGGGAGGGAATAATGTCTTTAGGAAACCATATATTTTTTTGTTTGGTTAATGTGCTGTGTCAACAAGTCAATATTCACTCCAGTGCTTCATCTAATATATTTCTCAATCTACATATTGATATGCATGCAGATAACTATAGGTATATATTAGATATATTCACACAAATGTCTTTGTGTGCATGTTTTCTGTATTATGTGTCCATACGATAAGACTACCTACAGATGCACATAAACTAACGCCAATCTTAAATAGCTTGATGTGACCCCTTGAACCTTTCTCTCTAGACAGAACACGGTCTTGGAAAAAGGCCTGTGAACAATGATATAAATTAAAGGGGAGGGGGGAGAGTGAAATTAGAAAGATAGCTAAGGAAAAATCCAATTAGTGGTAAGAAGACTAACAGAATTGGAGATCAGAAATTATTTTTTACTGTGCTTTGATTCCGAGGTCACATTCAAAACTGTCCAGAATGCTGATATTCCTTTCACTCCACCCCAACACAAAATCCCCTTGCATTTGCTTAATCGAGGCTACATCATTAGGAGCTGCACTGTTAAGTCTGGCAGTGCAGATAAGAATCTTCCACTGAACACAGATTACCACATGCATGACCGGCAAATCTCCCTGCATGTTTTGCAAGCTCCTTTATTTCACTGGGAAGATTTTATATTAAGCACATTTAAATCTGTGTCACTATGGTTATGTCATGAAGTAATATCATGCATGATTAGATAGAACACAGACAAAACAATTAAAGATTTTTTAAAAAGATTCTCTTTCTCATTCAACCTCATCCAGCTCTCAGAAATTAAACATAGGCAGTTAATGGCTCAGTTTAAGAAAATACGTCTTTTCAGATCTGCAGGCTGAAGCCAGCTAGATGGATTTGTCCTGCTTTACTGACTCTCTCCCCATTTCACTCCTCCCATTCTGACCCTTTAATAAAACTCATCCAGAAAATAGAGGGAAAAAAATAAATTTGAGTATTTAATGAAATAAGTGAGCTCCGATTCTGAAAATGTGAGGCACCTGGGAAGTGGGTAGCAAAAAAACACATCATCAATTCCACCATCATCCCTTATACACAGTGTCCATATTCCCYGTCACGTTTCAGCATCACTATATGCTACAATTAAGAACATTTCAAACACTGAATTCAAATAAAACAGCAGAAATGGTGAGTTCTGTTGTTAGTAGTACCCTATTTTTAAATTTCACATTACTGACCCAGATTGAATGCTCTGAAGCAGTTCAAATTATCTCCTACCCAAAGACAGAAGATATGGAAACTAAGGCTTAACAAAACAGGTAAATTACTTGGCTCCTTTACAAAACCAGTTTGCCAATTCCATTTATTCATTTTTATGAAAAATATATAAAATATTTATGCTCTAAATGTATAACAAATAAAGTACCCAGAAAAATGGGCTATTAAGTTTTGGCAAGTAACTTTCTTTTACAGTGCAGCCAAATTGTTAAGTGTTCATAGAAGAAATCTGCATGTTAACTTGAAAGAAAAAAAAATTGCCACCAAAATGGAAAATGGAAAAACCAAGCAAATTCTCTTCTGTTGGATATGTAGTTACTGGCTTCTATACCATGTTGTTTGGTCTATGCTTTGCAAGCTTTTTTGCTATTATAGCAAGAAAACCAGCATAAGGGAAGCAGGAGTAAAAAATCAGTGGTATCCATCCCTGTTCTGAAAAGTGAAATTTGGAAAGGAGACTGAAAAAAAACCACGAGACAATCCTCGCAATGTTATCTTATTAGTGAGCAAACGATGTGCTTGATAAATTTAATTGGCTGATAGAACTCTTAGTGCTATTACTGAGTGGTTACCAAATTGAAAACATTATGGGTAAACCTAGGGGAATCAGCAAATAATAGGAAAATATGAATATCAAAGAAAAAGCAGCTTTTGTTTTATTCCAATTTGCAACTGTAACAGCTTTGTAAACATCAGGATTCAGGGATCCTAAAAGACTTTTTTTAAATGCTTGTACATTAAAGAGTGGATTCCATTACTGTATACTACAATTCCTTACTTTTTCAAATAATTTATAGTATTTAATTGTATACAGATGCGCTCAGGATTTTTTTCCAGACTGCTCAAACATAACAAACAATACTATTTTATGGCCATTTGAATTATTTATGTTTCCTAATGACAAAAACTCACCAGTTTTGATTTTGGTACTGAGGTGCTTGAGAAGTACACAGTAGTGTCATTACCATAATAACTTCTGAAATTAAAACCTGTCTAAAACTCTACGGAAAGCTAACATCCAGTTCATTAACCATTCCTGTTAGTTTGTTTTCAATAATGCAAAAATGATTAGAAGTTTAATTTGCTAATCACCTGTGTTTTGACTGGCAGTGGATATATAATTCTCTGCAGAAGTCTAAACTAGCCCTTGCAGAAAATAAAATATGCTAATGCTTTATCAAGTCTAATAATATGAATAAAAAAATCAATCATACCTAGGTTAATCATTGATGGATCCACAATTAATTTCTCCTTAACTCTGTTTAATTTTAGAGACAATGGTGATAATGAGTAAGAGAAATGGCTATCTGTCTTTGAGAAGTTTTAGTGCTTCACTTACCAATCATGTGGTTTGCAACATGAACTTGGATATCCCATTCATTGTAGAAAACCATCTGACATTTGATGCACTGGTAGGTCTTCTTCTAAAGAAACAAGGGTAGATAAAATTTACTGAAACATACAATTGGAATAATTTCATTATAACTCAAAATACTGAGTTCACAGTGGTCATTTAAAGCTCTCCAGCAGGGTTTTCATTAAGGCTTAGTTATTAATACTAAAAAAAATAACACTCTGCAGGTTCTGTAGTACCTTTCACCTGAGATTTTTTTTTGTCAGCTTCCCAACTCCATGGACAGACCAGTATTGCTAAAACACCAGTACTACACTCATGGAAGGCAAAATGGAATGAGGATATATGGGATGTAAGCCAAACAACACTGAAATCAATGTGAATCCTTCATTTTACACCAACGGATTAGATCCACTACAGAACAAGGAAGAAGCCAGGAAAAGAACGCAGAAATGAGAAATCTTCTTCTCTCATCTTCAGTGCAGCTGTAGAATCTCCCCTGCACCACACATTTTAAATGGTCCATCAGGCTGCCATTTTTCAAGGAGGAAAAACTCCCAGCTAGTCTGAACAAACAGTTGCTGTATTGGGGCAGTTGCTTCAATAATATCTATTGGCAAGCCTGTACTAAAACTGGGAAGCCTGATTGGAAACTAGCCAGAGAGCATGCCTTCTGGTCACATTAGATTGGGCTTGACTTACTTAAAAATCATGGTGTATACAGATCAAATTTCATTATAAACCAGGAAATGCATTACTCTGCTCTATTTGGTGCACAAAACAAGTTTTTCATTTCTGTCTTGATGTCTTTCAAAAAAAGATCTGCAGTTTCACTTTACTGCAAGGTATATAACTTGTCCAAGACATTTCAATATTGTAAAAATGATTGCATTTTCTCTCATTATTTTTCTTGATCTGAATTGGCCAGAGGGTTGATACTGGAAAGCATTGTTTTAACAGTGAAAACGAAAAGCGTATTCAAAGTAAGGTTTTGTTTTTCCTTCATAAGACTTGAAATCTGCAGTTATCCAGGCATCTAATGAGACAAGTCAGATTCATAAAATTATTCAACTGCATAATTGTAGTATCAAGGACTCAAGTCCTAAGGTAACAGTCCTGAAGAGCTCAATTGTTGTTTTGAAGATGCAATGAAGTCAAGGTAAGCCCTGAACTGCCACATCAAGGCAGTAACTCAAGAGACACAGATCTTTCTGTACAGCCACAGGCACCTTGCCTACATCAGCAAAAAGAAGAAAAAACTACAGAAAAACACATATTTTTTAAAGAATGTAAAGTCACAAGAAGCTGGCACAGACGTATTAAATTGCAGATTTCACATATATTAGTTGAGGAAGAAGTAGGGTTCACTGGATAATGTGCATCAAAAATACAGCCTCTCTTGTATATGTTTAACTTGTGAAGGGTTTCACGCAGCTAGAATTATCAATTATATTTTTTAAAAGGTGTTGGGTTTTTTCACCTGACCTCAAACAGTAATAAAGACTTGCTGGATATTTTATCAGCATCTAAATTTAGATGTCCTGTCCCAGACAGATAATGTGCCCATCTATTAAGTATCTTTCTACTTCAAGCCTTTAGGCAGGAACAAAAAGACTTTTCAAACATATGGTGTTTTGTCTTACCAAGTTAACTGAAAAATTAGTGACTAATCAAAGTCAACTCTGAAATTAAGTGTTCCTGTGGGTTCCTCTTTACAAATCTCCCATTGCTTCACATATACAGAGGCTATTTTAATTTTCTTGATGATAATAAAATGTGCCGCATCTCTTCTCAGTGGAAACAATCATAAGCCTTTTTTGCTGTTTTTCATTTAAATTAACTTTAGTTTCCTGAAATGTAACCAAGTTAAATTGTTATGTAGACAGTCAAAAATCAATTGGAATCCAGAAACCAAATCTGCTTTGACTTAATTTTAACTGTTGCGATTTGTAAAGCCAACTGTTTTATAAGATAAAACACTTTTTTCTCTTTTTTCGTTCTTGTGACAAAACTGGTAACGTTGGTAGGAAATCAGATTCAGTCTAAGGATTTCCTATTATATGTCAGTAAATTTAACCTTACTGCGCTACACCTAGATCTATCAAAGACCTCTAAATAATGACAGTCACGATCAACGATTTATTATGCCAAGCTCTTTACAAGATGCTTTTTGATGCTGACATATAGAACAACAATATTGCATAAATAACAATCACTCTCCTTTTTTTAAAACATTGTTTCCCTTTAGAACTAGTTAGAAAATATTTCTTACTCCCTGATGACTGGCACTACGTATTGTTTATTAGCATACCCCTAGCATTATTCCTGATATGTGACTGTTGAAAAACAAAGAAACATAAATGTAATGGCTGTTCTTTTCTCTAGTTAGCAGAGCAACACAGAGTGCATGTCAAGAATTGTTGGCAAAATTATGACTGATGTACAAAAAGACAACACATACAAAGGTTGGGATTTTTTTGAAGTCAAATGCTAAAAAATAAAGTGATTTGACAACAACAAAAAATAATAATTTACTAGCACTTACTAGCCTGTTCAAAATGATCTGACATATTTGCAGAATCACACAGAGAGTTTTTCTTTTTATCATGAAGGGAAGATTGGTTTTGTGACTGCTGCTTGATCAAGCACTAGTTCTTTTTTGTTTCCAAACATATTCTAAAATGTTGACATCAACTTTTATTAGCTCAACACACACTCATCTCAAAGTCTCTAAACTTGTGCATGGTTACGTTTTCATTTTAAAAGCATACTCAGTAAATTCCATTTACTCCTAGATTTTCAAAGTGATCAAACCCAGTCATTTTCACACCATGTTGAACAAAACCCACATACTTATTTCCATACGTTTCACATTCTAAGGAAGCCCTTTTTCACTGCAAGTTACATATCAGTCTCACAAGGTTTGTCAGAACCATGGGACTCATAACTGCTCACAGGAGCTCCTAGGTTCTGATGTGCTTCATGACTGGTCCAAATTCCCCACTAGGGTGAGATCTGGGAGGACACCAGCCCCTACTCATACTGTGTTCCCAGAAAGGGGAAGCTTGGGGGAATAAGACAGAAATTAACCCTGAGGAATTGCAGCTCCATGCCCCTTGCCTGGATAGCTGGGAAAGAAGCCTTGTAGCACTTGTGTAACACACCACAGAAGAAAAATTGGATCATGACTCAAGGAGGCATTTGAATTTCTCTTGAGTGTCTCCAGTCTTTTGCGATGCAAGATGGCTCTACGGAGAAAGAAGCTCAGGGCTGTGACAGCCATCCTTGCCTTGTGTTGCTGCAGTTGTTTCCAGCAGGGAACTCTTGCTAAGCCCCCTTGCACCTCTGGCCAAGCCACCGGCTTGTGAAGAACTCAGCAGGACAAAACAGGCACCCAGGCCCTCCTGCTCCAGCTCACAGCCCTGAGCGTGTCAGCTCCACACAATGATGAAGCGTGGACAGTTGAGGGCACTTACACCCTAACCTGCCACAGCTGCATTTCCCAGAGGACACCTGTCAATCTCCTGAGGAGACAGAAGAATGACAATATTGTCATTCTTCCCTATAAACACAGAAACAAGCTGACACATATTTCCTGTAAGAGAGTAATTTCATATCAGCAAGGGTGGGCCACAGAAGACTCTTACCAGTGCATTTCCATATGGACTCAGACAGGACCAGTTTAGTAAACGGAGAAGCCGCAATGCGTTCTAAACTGTGCCGTGTTGCAAAATCTCCCAAAAATTTGCTCCAGAGGAGAAAGGCACACGGGATTAAGAAAGTGGTTTAACTTTTTCCTTTTTTTATTATTATTATTATTATTATTATTATTATTATTATTATTATTATTATTATTACTATTATTATTGTCACCTCATCTCTTATTAAAAACTCTCCAATAAGCAAGCCCATAATCCTTCACTGAGCCCCTTCCTGTCAAGAAACTAAGTGCCAATTTGTTTCCAACATACTGAGTGTAAATCTGAGACTCAAGTCATTCCTGGGACCATTCAAAATCATTGTAGAAGAGTAACTGCTTGGATAAGTGTCTCACAAGGGCATTGGGTGCCTGTTGCATTCCTGTTTGCTTGCATTCCTGATTTTAGAGCCAATTTAAAGCCTTCCAGCATATAAAGCTTCTCCATGACTTCATTTAAAGAGCTTTGGATTGGGCCTTCAAACCATGCAGAGCATATGGATGTGTCTCTCTAACCTTTTGAATAATTAATGTCACCTAGGCCTTTAATTACTGTCCCAATCCTCACTTATCACTTTTCAGTTTTCCAAATTTCTTTTCTATAAAGGTGCCCAGAGTGTCCCTGTCATGTCAAATGAGACTTTGCTGCTTTTATAAAAGTTCCATGAACATGGGCTTTCAATTGATACTTCAATTCTGTGCACAGAATTTTAGTTGCTTTGCTTTCATAAACAAAGTAAAGCAACTAATAACCACTCTACTAGAGGATTTACAGTTCTATTCAAAAGCTCTATTATACAGTTCTATTAAAAGTATGCAGAAGATACTTCTGTGTCGACTTCTGTACCCTGTGACTGTTTGAGGTACTGATACATTCTTTTTTTTCTATTCCCTAGCCTCGTTATATTAGTTGAAAATGAACTGCATATGTTACTTACTGGCTCATGCCACACCTCCTTGTCAAAATCATTCAGTATTTTATCACCTGCCTATTTTGTTCTGACATTTCCCCAGTTTTGTACTATCAGGAAATTTCATCACCTTACTATTTATTCTTTCTTCCAGAGTACTGAAATGCTGCATAAGTTCAACAAAATTCGCGCAAATGATTGTTAAGGTTTTCCATTATTTACATCCCTCCAAACCAACCCGCTTCAATTCACAAGACTCCTATGTTTTCCATACCCAAGATCGTGTTCCTTTTCTTTTTTAATCAAAGAAAGTATCTCTCCCTATGCCATACTTATTCACCCAACAGATTAGTCTTTTGTGCTATACCATTTCAAAAGCTTTGCTAAAATCCTGGTAAATCATGTTTATAGGCTTCTCTGTCAGCACTTGTGGCTACTCTCTCAGAATACTCTTTATTGAAAATTTTAAGCATGATCCTCCCTCTGTGAATCTTTGCCCTCTATTCTTCATTAAATCCAAACATTTTTCTGTCATGTCTTTGATTAGCCTTCCTCTTAAGTTCCTCACTGTTTAAATCAAGCTCACAAACCTGTAATTTCATGCATAATCCTTACGTTCCCTGTTAAATGTTTGTTTAGTAGCCTTTTCCCAGGCTGTTGATGCTTCTTCTTAAAGATTGCAAATTTATTTGCTTAATGTTTCTTTTATCTTCAGCTCCTTTAACTGAGAATTTTGGAATAGATATTTTTGCAAGTCATTTATTGTATGTTATATTCCATTATATTACCCCTAATCCATACTTCCTTCTTCTCCATGGGGAGCATATGCCACTAGCTCCATGGCAAAGTATTTTTTTAACAGTACTGGTTTCCTTGATTACATATACCATTGCTGGATCTCCTGTATCCATGTCCCTTTTAACTGAAGATTTATTCCCTATATGAAATAACAAAAATATCATTTATAGCTTCTAATGCACAGCATCTACAGTCTTAGGCTCACAGGCATTCCTAGTTTGTTCCATACTCCTTTCACACCTCTCTTCCATGCACTATCAAAAATGGTTTTGACACGTACCTGTTACCCTACCAATAACCTCATGTTTTACACCTCATTACATTATTTGCCCTTGTCACACTACTGAAGGGGACTTTCAAGGCCTTCTCCCCTCAGTTTTAGCACAGACTGACAGTATGGATCAATGACATAGCCAAGACAACCTGCTGTTGCAAAAAGAGAGTGATACCACACCTCCCACATCTTTTAATTCACCTCTCCTATACCAGTCATTCACTCAGTTTCCCTCACATAAATCCAGGGTGGAGTTAATTCAACCTGTTAAACCAACATAACAATAACCTGATGATAAAGCCAACAGCATCCAACAAATCATATGAAAAAACAAGTTAAAACTTGCAGACTAACCACAGCAACTTGCCAGTGCTAACTCCTAATGCTGCCAGCTAATTTTTCACATCATTATTTTATTAAGCATTAGCAGTATGCTTAGCCCTGCATAAGACACAAGAGCAACCACAGTTCTAGCTTCGTCCATTTAGCCATTTTTCATCAGAGTTCAGATTAATTTTGACAGTACCTTAATTGAGGATTTCTTTCCTATCTTCCTGGATGCTTATTTTGTCAACCTTAAGCTCTTAAAAAACTAAGCATATGTTAGCCAGTTTCACTGCATAGTTAGCTATTTATCTTGCTTATGGGGCACTGTCATCTTTTTTTTTTTTTTGAATTGACTAATTGCTAACTCTTCTAATTGATCACACAACACCCTTTAATTAGTATTTCCCGATTACTTTTAAAAAAAAGTTCATGGAGATATTATGAGGATTTTTCTGTTCTGCTTTTGTTTAGCAAGTTCTTACGTATAAAGGGGTCTGAGTGTACATGCCTAGAGAAAGAATACAATCAATCCCATAAGATAAGCAAAATGAAAAATGGAGAGGAATATTATTTTTTCTCATTTCTTTCATTATGGTTACTTATTGCATCCATACACAAAATACATTGAGTCAGAAATACAAATGTTCATGCTAACAGTCCTTCTTTCCCTATTCTGCTTGAATTTATGGTCTGCTGTTCTGTCTTTCACCTTTATTCTGGATTCTGCATCTAATCACATCTGTCTTCAACGTTTCTTAGTTACAAACCTTTCCTTCCCCTAGCTAACGAAGTACATTAGATTGCAATGTCTCATATCCCCACATTTAAAGAAACACATCTTGCCACATTCAAAAACTGCATATCTTCCCTTTGAGATCTCTAATCCTTTAAGTCTCTCTAGGTCTTTCAAACTCAGTACTGAAGTGAGATACCTGTCAGAAAAGTAACTCTAAAACCTGGCAGCACACAGCTGTATATTTATTTTCTCTCAATTAGTTCATATCAGGCTTACATAGTTTATGAATACAAACAGCTTTAAGTACTATGAATTTGATTGAGGATGTAAAACCAAATACACTTCTTTCTGTCTTTCTGTCTGAGGGCCTGGTCCTGGGTAAGGCTGAGTCTCTGAGCACTGCACATGTATATGCTGAACAGTGTTCAGAAATTGGGGGCTGACAGTAAGCAACTGAATTTTCTGTCAGTATCCCCACCTCCTTCTGTCTCCTTACATCACACTTAAAACCAAAGGCAACTGCCAACCTGAGACCCTCTGAAGCCTGGAGCTGTTAATCCATTCAGGGGCATCCCAACACTCAGCATCTCTGTCAGAGCCGCTGTGTGGCTACAGACATTGAGGAGGAACTACGACCAACACCACACTGATAATTTTGCAGCTGATGTGGCATAAAAGCACAGGCAGTAGAGCTTGAGTTGGCAAGTCTGAGATGCAAAAAGCTGATGTTCTGAGTAAGCTGATACTTTTTCCTTTTTAAAGTTGCTTTTTTTGCTTTGTTTTTAAAAAAGGCATACTGAGACAGACTGTCACTCAATAAAGCCACTACTTTCTTCACCAACAATCAGCAACAGATGTAGCCCAATAAAATTAATAGTTTGCAAGTACACACAAGAGAATACTCTTGTCTCTTTTCTCCATCACAGATTTTCTAAAAGCTCTCTGGATTTTAACAGAAAGGCAAAATCAGGAGCTTTTTATACACCTTTTTTTCTTCTTCTTTTTTACTTATACACTACAACCGTTTTTCTCCCACTCTATGAAGAATTAATGCTGATTAATTTCACTTTCCGAAGTGTGACTCAGGACCCTCCCCCTGCCCTTAATTGTCCACTTTCAACTCAAACTGAATTCTGCGCTATTACTTACCACGATAATTTAATCCTACAGAATAGAACTTGTGCTCAAAAATATGCAACATTAATATTAATGTACAAACAGAAATATATTACTCATACATAATATATAAGAAATTAATTTTCATTGAAGTATCAGGAGAAGGACTAAACCCCTTAGATCCTTCTCATGCAATTAGCTCTGCACTTGGGGAAGTCAATGGGACTTCACAAATGAAGGCTTCACACAATAACACTAGCAAGATGAGGGTTTTACAAAGGTTTGCCTGCACTACAAAATATGCCATGAATGGAGTCCTACAATCATATCGCTGTAATTTTAGTACTTCCCTGTATGGATACACTTAGGCCACATCAATGTTAACAAATATAGTGGTAGCATCTGAGCTGGCACAGAGCTGCTGACATTGCAATGATGCTTGACTGTGTGCCCAGTTGAAAAACCTCCACTGGGGCAGTGCAGCTGCCTGAGGAAGTGGTGTACCAGCAAAACAGGCACTCTGCTGAGCCACTCTTCAAAGCTATTCACAATGATTTGTGTCTAACTGTTTTTTTCTTGTGAAAACATACTTGTTCTCCTCTAAGGGAATTAAGGGAACTTCCCAGAATTGCCTCTGTCCTATTTCATACTCTTTTGCTTTCACATTAATTCTTAAAATACCAGCAGTTCCTCCTAGGTATGTCCTGTAAGAAGTTAATTTCTTTTTATATGGGGCTTCAGCCTACCATTTCCCTATCTGAAAAAAAAATTGCTGAATTTGTTTCAGAAGCAGAATGCCATACTTCTAGGTTTGAATGGCTTCAACCACTCAGCCATCATCATACGAACTAGCAGCTGTGAAGGTGGGAGTGTAAGAAAATGAGGAACTATGGTTAAGACTGATAGTTCGGGAAAACCACCAGCGGATGCAGATATTCCCTGACTAAGCCTATGAGAAAAGCACCAAGCAGCAGAACAGGATCAATTTCAAGTTGCCCACTGTCAGTGATGGTTGCAAGGAAGCAGACAGCCATGTTCCTAGAGGTTGGCCCTAAAGCTATTCCAGCCATCAGAGCAGACACCAAGAGGACTATTGTAGCAGTGGTAAAACAAACACAGAACGAAATCTGGAAGCTTGGACTCTCAGATCATTCTTTGTTGGTGAACTACTCTGTTTTGTACTGGAAAATGTAGAGAGGAAGAGGTGGCCTTCCAGATATGAAAAGCCATTAGGTGTAGGTGTACCTTTTTAGACAGAATGCTGTGCAATATCTAAATAATAAGTAAAAACCAGAGGAAATGTATCCCAACACAAGACACCATAACAGTGGACACATGATCAAAGGGGATAAATAGCTCCCTTCTCTCCTACCTCCCACCTTGTTTTTGAGTACATAACCAGCAAGCAACTTTGAAATGGCCGCAATTCTAAGTGGCTGTATTTCTAAGACACTCTTCAAAGGCATTTCACAGGCTTTATAAATGATTCCTAGAAGTGCACATAATTATTGGTAGGACTGTACTGAGATGCTCAATATCGGGGAACACCCTACCCTTTTATTCACTGACTTATGGAGCCATATACCAGCAACAAAGGTTTAGCCATCAAGGAAGAACAGGATAACATCGTACATCTGGTAGATGGGTCCAAAGGACAATAGAAACCACAGAAGCACAAAACGGTTGAGGTTGATCTCTGGGTGTCCTCTGGTCCAGACCTCCTGTTCAAGAAGGGCCACATAGAGCCAGATCACATTCAGATGACTTGTGAGTATGTCTAAGGATACACAACCTCTGTGGCTAACCTGCGCCAGGGCTCGGTTGCCTTGTCAGTAAGAGTGTTTTCTGATGTTAAGAGAGAACCTCCTGTGTGTCCATTTGTGCCCTCTGCCTATTGTCCTGAAACGTCACATGGTGAGGGTGGATGGTAGCAGGAGACACATCTCTGCTGTCATACTCAGCAAAATACATTGTATAAAATATTCCAGGTCATATTTTATACAATAATTTGTAATACAATGCAGGAAATGGTATAAATGAAAGATGGCTTTGGCAGGAGAAAAAGTTTCACAGTTTTGAACCATCAGGCATAAGATCAACTACCTGCCATTACATAGCTATGGCAGGTCAAAGAAGAGTATTCTTTAACAAGATATCACCACATATCAGGTGGTTTGCTTATGTCATTTTGTACAACTTCATGAAACAAGCTGTACTGGGGCTACATACCCATTTTAAATTCATGGCTAGCCCATTTTATTTTCCTCATGACAGAGTAACAAATCCAGGTGTTATGTTTGTTGTATGAGACAAAGTAATGCACACATTACATACAAGAACTTTATTGAGTGGTGAAAAACAATTCTCACATACAGTCACTTAAGAAACTGGCCTGTGAGTATCACAAAGAACAGATAATAGTTTCCTATAGCTTCATTTCTTGTGTTTGCTTGACTTTTGCATAAAAAACAGGTATAATCTTCAGCTGCAGCTGTCTTCCTGGTTTGGATTTCTTAAAGGCCTCTTTCCTATTTGGATTCTATCACCTACTGGCTCATCTCTCTTCCCAAACATTGCCAAAACTTCATAGGCTTTTAGATTACTATTAATCTATGAAGTTTTTCTTGAAATTGGCCAAGAATAGTCCAAAAATAAGAGGGGGAAGTGAGAGAACCCTCTAGAGGTATGTAAACCAGCAAACAAATAGAGAAATGCTGTGATTTTTTGTGTCTTGTTCCTAAAGATGATCAAGCTAGAAAATCAGGTGAAATTTCTTCTTGTTTCTACCCAATTCTGGGGTCAGAATATAAACAGTCATCACTACTCTGTTTTTCCTCTGGGGCTGAGCAGAAACTGTGGCATGTTACACTGGTTAGTTGGCCAGCAGGTACAAGCACAGGGAAAGCCCCACGAGGACAGTGGGCTGCACAGCTGAGCTGTTGCAGTATATATCTCATGGATGTTTTGTCTCATAAAGCTTTGCTGAATCTACATTTGCCCTTTCTAGAGATGCTTAAGGACTTCATCCACATTCCTGTATCCCTCTCGAGTTCTTCTGTGTTTCTTCAAGCAGGCATTTCTCCCTCATACTCCCTGCTTCTTTCGACAGAAATCTTGGTTTAATGCTCTTGAAAACTTTGGAGAACACGTTATCCTTTCATCCTCTCATGCAAAGTTTTCCACAGGTGTGAAGAAGATGTCTCTCCAAATTCCCCATCTGAAGCCTCTGACAAATAACAAGACAGACAAATAGCATTAGATTTTAATCATCAGTGGACAGGAAACTAAGAAAACTCACTACAATTAGCCCCCTTGCTTTTGTTCAGCAGCTCTCAGCCAACACATGGCCTTCCCTTCACAGACTGAATTCATGGTGTGTGTGAGGTGGGAAGTTTGATGCTTAACTTTGGCAGGATTTACAGCAACAGGATAACAAATAATACCATCCTTTTTAAATTCAAAGAGGACTCTGATAGCTCACCAACTAAAAGTGTAAAGACAAAGAGAAGAGAAATGCTTAAGCTGGATCTTGTCAGCCACTTCATGGTAGTGGCACTACCAGAAATCAAAGCTTAGTGCAAAGTGGAGGTGCCCTACTGTGGCAAAAAAAACAGGTTAGCCCCTCCTAAGAATATATATGGTCACATTTTAAATAATATTTTCCTGAAAGCAATGTTAAAATGATGCCAGAAGACAAAAATGGTATTTTTAGTGAGCTCATTCTGAAACTCCAGAAGCAGAAAATATGTTTGTCACAGATTAGTTCCACAAACTATTTCAAAGCCAAATCTTTGTGCCAGCAACAAACCTTCTTTACCTTTTTCTGTCCCTGGATCCAAAATACAGCATGAAAATCACTTGTTCTGGGCCTGGATTCACTGACAGGAAACCCCAGGCACTACTTATGTTTACATTACAAGTTTATGTGCTTATTCATAAAAATCCTGTAGTCAGAATGATCAGCTTGGATTGCTGATGAGGAGGATTATTTTAATTTCTTTATGTATTTCAATTAAATGCACGAGTATTGATTTCAGTGCATTTTTTCAGTTAAAAGCACAGTGATTTATATTGCTAAAATGCTATTGCTTGCCCTGCCAAAAGCATGCATCTGGGAACATTTCTGGGTTGCTTACAGTCTTTTCTCTCTTCTTTCCGCCTCTGACTGCCAGTGCATGCTGTTGAAATAAACCAGCTACTTCAAAAGGCAGTTCCTGTTTTCTGTCTTTGTGGGTCTGGCAGTGTTTTGAGAAGTGGGGGGAAGAATAGTAAGAGAATAAAGGTAGATTCAGGGCCCATGAATAAATAAAGAGAAAAAAAGGTAATGATAAAACAGTACACCTACCTGAGCTCCATTCTTTCTCCCAGGGTGATACCATTTTTGGATTCATCTGAGGTTGGAGAAGTTGAGTTTCAAGGAGCCACTAGCTCTCCACAGCATCTGAATTTTCTGACCCCATCTCTGCAAGCTCATTGTCAGCCTGCACTTTCATGGCTTCTTCCAGAACAGAGCTGTGATGTGCCCGGCGTCCCCTGCTGTGACATGCCCATCCTGGCATACAGCTCTGCACAACCACAACAGGACAGAAGAGCAGCCCCAGATTCACTTATTCTGCTCTCCAGCTGGTGTGACAGTTGCTAGCTCTCTCCTTTGTCCAGCCCTTTAGATACTCTCTGCTATAGTGAATTTCTACAAGTCTTTTGCCACACCTAAATAAGCATCTTTATTCCTGCAATAATTTGGCTGTGTACTCATACAGCTCCTTCTCTCCTCAGGACAAGAAAACCCAGAGCATTCCTGTATTATTAATGAAGGGCTGTCTGCGTTGCCACAGGTAATACAGTATTCACATGAGCTTCACATTCATGGAACAAAGTGATACAGAAGCAATTATGCTTCTACTCTGAAAGTTACCAACAGGACCCCAAAGTGAGCGCAGTTACACATGTGGATACACTAGCATAATTCAGGTTTTACCATTAAACTGTTGGTGTAAGCTGGAGTCCATTCTCTCCTCCTCTGCCAGCTAAGAAATGAACAATAAAACTTACTGTGCAGTTACACTGGTGTGATTCTGCATGTACAGAAGTCTTGAGGCTTAAGAAGTGAGGGCACATTTTCTGCTTAGTCAGGAGTTCTCTCATTAAGTGCATGACAGCGTATTAAGGAGGAACAAGAAAGTCAAGGCCACACAGTTTTTCTTGAACAGATTTTCATCTTCCAAGTGCTTTACAAAAAAATGTATTGCAATTAAGCATGGCAACACAGTTTTCAGGAACTGTCTTATATTCTGAATAAGGAAAAAATGAAGCAGAGATGTTCAAGCAGATTTGGCCAAGTCAGCAAAGCAAATGAATGACAGAAAAAGGTTAAGTTCCCAATTCACTAGCACACCAGACCTTGTTCTCTGCTTTTAGACAGTAACTATCACTAAGGTTATCACTCTAGCCTAAAAGTGTGCTCGCAGTGATTCAAGAAATCTACAACCTGAATCCAGCACCTCATTAAGGTCAAAGATTAAGTGGCAGATTTACATATTTTAGAGCTCTTTCAATAGCTAGTTATCCACAATCTGCCTGTTCAAGTCTGTGTGATAGCTTACAGGTGCTAGATTCAGCAGTGTGACGGACTTCATGAGTTCTGACCTGCTCCTTGAGTTGTTGCAACCAATGATGAGCACTGGTCATCATTTCCCATCCCAACCAGAAGGTAACTTTCAGTGGAGATGATCCAGGCCAACATCTTTCACTGAGCAAGTGGAGTGAGCTCAGCAGGTGACAGCTCAGCAGATGACATTACACCGTGGTAAAGTAATTGCACCCTATCACATTACTGAGTACAGACTAACAAGGGAAGTTTTTTAGTTCAACCATGAGAATACTCAGCAAAGAAGCTGGAAGTGACACTTTCAGTGTTATCTTTTATCCTAAAAAGGTAATTTTCTAATATTCTTATCAATGTAACCTATTACCGAGTAAAAAAGGGATATTCAGCACTACAAATAGTCTGACAACTCATCTCCCTATTTTTCTTGCCTTAGGAATGACATGTTTTCTATATATAGGTTGAAATCTCAAACCACGTGACTCTCAATAATGCAAATGAAATTTTGGCTTCTTAATATTATTAGTATATTTTGTTGAAAATTTCTCCAAAATTGCATATTTAAATGGCTGTCTTCAACACCCCATTCGGTTCAAGAAACATCCTTCCAGTGGAGCATCAAAGCCAGTGATTAATAACAAATTTCAGAAATCCAATTTGTTTTTACTCTTTGTGTTATATGCTTATGTTTTCATCTCCCTTAGTCTGAACATCCAATCTATAGCTTTAAACATCTGCACATTACCACTTTCAACTTTGATTCTCATTGCTACAATGCTTGCATCACAACAATTTGAAACCAGTAATATCTGCTAGAAAAATAAATTATCTTTCAGGATTTTACAAACATGCATTTATGGTTTCCAGAACTACTAATGCTCTATCAGGAACTTGATAGCTTTGTCTTCCCATGAGAAAAGAATCTGAAAGTCTACATTACTATGTGGAGACCAGAACCACAGACACTGAAAATTCAATTTACATCGTCAGAATGGGGGTGGAGGGCAAATGGTGATTTGAAGGAGTCAAATGCTATTCACAAATCTGTAGTTTTAAAAGATTTTTCATCTTACATACACTTTTAAGATAAAAATCAAAATTATTAGGAAGAGGAACACAATGCCAATCAGAAGGATAACTAAGAACTCTGATTGTACCTGTTGAAGTACAGAAATATTCACTAATGACACTGAAGATAACTGATCTTACATCACCACAAAGGACTCCCAAATCTCTTTTTGTCTAGTTTACAAGCAAGAGAAAGACAAGTTGATAACATCTTAGCACGGTAACTGACTTAACACATGATTCTGATTGTGCTTGAGGTAGCAGGAATTGGCTTCCAGCATGACTGGGAAGAGGGTTTTCATGTAGTCACCTGGTGCAAGATGACAGAAACAGAAACCAGGATGTCTCTGAACCTATCAAAAACATGCAGCTGGTAATCCTGAAGTTCCAACTCAGAAGCAGTGGGATTATCAGTGGCCTGGGATCATCAGTAGCCTGAAACACAGCTAATGACAGTCACTCCTTTTCCCTGTTCTTTAAAAATAAGGTTTTCCTTAGACCTCAGGTTCTCAGTCTAACACCCTTCTATAGATTCCACACCACAGCCCATTCCCCAGGTGTCCCCAACCACCACCAAACATGCAAACTGTAGATGAAGAAGTTATGAAAGCAGAGAGCCTTTTCCTGGCAGGCACATCCTGCCTGATACTTCATGCTCACCTCAGCTCCAATTCTCTCTTCATGGTACTCCAGGATCTGTGCTACCTCAGTGTCCTTCTCCCAGCCTATTTTCAGCTATGTTCTTAGAAGCTCCATAAATACTTACCTCTTGGCCCACATATCCTTATGTATCGTCCCTCTTCCTTCTCTGCCTCCCTCCTGCCCTCCAAATATGCACAACACTGTTGGACRACATGCTGAGAGATCTTTCCCAACAGATGGGCTCACAAACAGGGAGTGAGGAAGGTGATGGAAGAGCAGCAGCTCCCTAGCCACAGGGTATCCATACACATTTGCAGCAATGGGTTCACCACGCTTGTAGCATTACAGGCTAAAAGCTTCCTTGAAACAAAAGCTATTATTTCTTAAAATTTGTTTGTGCTGTGTTTTCAGGTTTCCTGAATTATAAGGGGTCATTATGCAAGATACCATGCCTAAAATATTACCTCTAAGTCATTCCAACGATAACATTTTTGAAGATAAAACAGATTCCCCTCTCTCAGTACATGATGCCCCTGCCTCCCCATATACAGCTGTCATTATTTGGTCACTGGTGATGGAGGAAGAAGACAACATCTTTCAAGAGTTTGATGTTTACTTTCTAAGTTATGCTGCATCAATGGAATTTCAATCATCAGGCACTAGGTGTTTCAGTGACATCAAAATCATCAGAAATGGAAAATAAAACCACAAGGAATTGCATCCAAAGGACTATTTCCCAATATACCTTAGGCTAGTATTGCACTTCTACTTAATCAAAATATGCTATGAGGGGAAAAAAAATGTCTACAACACAATTTACAAAAAATACGCTCAATTTGTTGCTCACAAATATTTTTTAAAAAATCAATCCCTTATGCCAACATTTTGGCTCACTGTGTCTTCTCCTCTGTCATTAATGCTCTCTGCCGTAAGCACAACTCCTAGCTGGGGATTCCAATGCGTGTGGGAGCTAGGATAAGATTCCAGATCTCAAGTTATGCTGGCATGAAGATAGGTCTCCTCAGTGATACAGAAGACAATATCCTAGGGAGACTGGAATTAGTCCTATTCCGCACAACTCAATCCAAGATGTAAGGCATATCAAGAAGCAAGTAATTACTAGCTAATGGCTGTGGATGGAAATGTAACATGGATCAGCCTAAGAATTTCATGACAAGTGACAAGACAGCTTGAAAAGAGGGGGATTTTTTCCAAAAGGATGGAAGGTGTCAAGAGCAAAGAAAAAAGGGTTACCTCTTCAGTTTGGGAGGGGCTGATTCTAGGCATTGGAGATACTTGTGGTGTTTTCAGCTGTGTACTGTTGCTGTCTGGAACAAGCTCTCTGTGGATTGACTGAATATGGTTTTGGAGTTCAGTTTCTGATTCAAACTTTACATTGCAACTAGAACATCGAGTCTTCAGTCCCCCTGCCTTGCTTTTGTTCTCAATGGAACTCAAGTTCTCATTTTGGCCCATGCCTTGTCTGTTACTGCTTGAAGGGATGTTGACACTTGGACTACCACTTTTACTGAGATTAACACAGCTAGCACACAGACCATATGGCAGACCGTTGATGTCAAGTTTCACTAAATCCTGTTTCGAACGGAATTCCTTCAGGCAAGACGCACACTTGTACAGTTTCTGGAGGTGCTGTGCACGTCCTGTGGACTGCACGGCAGAACCATTTCCAGTTTTCTGCATATGGAACGTGCCGTGGATTTTCAGTTCCAGCGTGGAGGTCACTGTCTGCATGCACACCACACAACGGAACCCTGTCAAGGAGTTCCTCAGGTCAGGGTGCATTTGGCAATGCTCTAAAAATTCCTCCTCACTCTGGAGGGGCATCTTGCAAATTCTGCAGTTTCCAGTGTCCAGACTCTTACTATGTGTGACCTTATGTTCAGTAAGAGTCAGCAGAGATGGAAACCGCTCGCCACAGATTGGGCACATATAGTGTTTCACTGGTCCCAAGTGTGTCTGCATGTGCTCTCGAAGCCCATTTTCAGAGAAGAATGTTCGAGAACAGACATTACACTTGTAATTCCCTTTAATGAGTTCAGCCTTTTTCTTCACTATGGCGCTTTCTCCAGGTCGAATGTTGTGGTCTCGCAGCTGGTGATTCTGCAAGAGAGTCTCCATGGTGTAAGCTGCTCCACAAATGTCACAGCCATACATAGGCTCAGATGTGTCCACATCTTCTTCACTGCCGTCATGGCTGTTATGGGACTCCTGGCTATTTGTCAACAAGGTCTGGAGTTCCACTTCCTCTTTCTGAACTTGCTCAGATGCCCCATTCGTTCCACAGTTTGGAGTTTTCGTTTCAAAAACACAATGTTTTTCCCTCAAGTGCTTTTCCAGCAAGATGATAGCATGGAAAGCCTTGCTGCAGAACTTGCAGTTGTACTTCTTGCTGTGTGTAGTGATGTGACACTGCAGCTCCACCTCCGTACCGAAGGACTCACCACAGAAGATGCACTTGTGTACTTTGCCTTGGTTCTCCAGGTGGTTGTGTTTCACATGGAGCTGCAGGTCAGTCTCATTGCGGAAATCCCAGTTGCAAGATGTACATCTGTATACCTTCTTCTCATTGCTGTGCTTCACAGCCAAGTGTAGCTGAATGGAGACTTTGGAGTCAAAAACCTCTTGGCACAAGGTGCAGCGGAAGAACACGAATGTATGCATGTCTAGTAGGTGTTTCTGCAAGTCATCCACAGAAGTGAACTGCTTGTCGCAGCTTTCACAGATGTAGTAGGTTGAGGTGATCATGAAATGAATGGTAACATGCTTCAACAGAGACTCCTGATTTGGAAATTCCTTGTTGCACTGAGGGCAGGTCAGTTTTGGCAGGACAGTGTCAAGATGTGTTTTCAAGTGAGTCTGAAAACCATCCAAGGAAGTATACTTAGCACCACACTGATTACAAATATATTCCCCTGCAGGACGAGGAGGAGCACCTCCAACAGCCTGCATCATCTTTAGAGAGGTCTGCTCAATGGTTACGGGAGATAACGGACTCATGGCTCTGGACTTTTTCCCATTGTGGATGTAATTCAGTGCCAAAGGAATGTTCTTGTGGTTCTCCTTGATATGCTTGTTCAGTTTAAGAACACTATTAAATATTGGAGAATTGGTACAGTAAGAACAAGAATACACTTCCACTACTGGATCTTTTGGGGTTCCAAGCACAGGAGAACCAAAACGGGAACCGCTAAGATCACAATGGACTTGTCTAATATGCTCTTCCAGAGAAGAATCTGTAAGAAATCCCATGTAGCAATGGGGACAAAAGAATGCATTACTGTCCTTAGCAGCAGGGTTGGCAAATCCATGAGAACATCGGATGTGTTCCTGAAGGGTGTTGAGGTCATTGAACACTTCAGAGCAGAAGTTGCACTGGTACACCATGGCAGGCATGGTAGAAACAATCAGTGCTGGGTCTGGAGCTTCATGGACTTGCTTAAGATGTTCGTTCAGATTGTAGAGAGATGGCAATACCTCCAAACAATACTGACAGATATGGGCTTGTTCGGGTTTATCTAAATGCATAGTTTTCAGGTGTATCTGCAAAACTGCAAGGCTGGAAAATAACTGTTTGTTGCAATAAATGCAGCTATAAGTAACTTTTGCCTGTTTACTTGAAGGACCAGTGATATCTGGCACTTGCTGAGCTGCCCGCTTCCTTCCACGACCTTTTGGTATAGGAGGAGCCGTTTCCACCATTGTTGAACTATCCACAGAGAGATTCGAATCTGGAGTAGTGCTAGAGACTGAGGTGTACCCCACAGTTACCAAAGATGGGCTGTTGCTGTGGTTGCACGACTCTGGCTGCTGGTGACTGTCCATGTGGCTGTACAGCTCCTCTACAGTATGAAAGTTCTCAGAGCAAATGCTGCATGAATTCTTCTTCTCACCATTATGAGCCTGCTCCATGTGATTTACTAGGGATGTTTCCTCTACAAAGAGTTCATGACAGTAAACGCACTGAAGGGCAGATCGGTCTTCATTAGGGGAACACTCAGGGTGACATTCTGCAATGTGCTTCTGAAGATCTTCAGGAAAATCAAAGCCTTCTTCGCACTGACTGCATTTCTGAGTGTCTTTCATTTTCCAGTCCTCCATCCGGGAAGCAGACTGAGAGCCATCTTTGTTCCTCTCGTGAACCTGCATGTGTCCATGCAGTGAACTAGAAGACAGGAACCCACGCCTACAAATGGCACACTTATATGGCTTGTTGGACGTATGAGTCTTTAAGTGAATTTTAAGATGATCGCTCCTTGAGAACGCTGCATCACACTCACTGCAGTGATACTTCTTGTCCCCCGTATGAAGCTTTATGTGGCGGTCCCTGCTCCGTTTGTGTTTGAAGAGGCGGCTGCAGTACGTGCATTTGAAAGGGAGCTTGTCACTGTGACTTTGCTCGTGGTGCTTTAAGTAGCTGAGGCGGCTGAACGATTTGTCACAGAACTGGCACGGATAGGGCAACCCTGGGCCTCCTTCCTCTTCACCAAAATCACAGCCTTCTCCATGGCTTGGGGAAGTCTGGTCCTTGCTAGAAGGCGATGATGCTGGCCATGAGCAAGAGGGGTCATCCTCAACATCCACTCCGTCTGAAATGAGAAAGAAACACGCCCACGAGCTTAATCCCAAGAGTTGAAAGGAGATAGAAAATGCATGTGAATAACGCAGGACTGCTACTCCTAAATAGCTAAAACATTAAACTCAAACTAGTATATTTCTTACACTGATATCCCACAGTTTCAAGGCCACATTTATTTTTATCATACTGTAAAACATTAAAAGTTATTAAAGAGTTCTGTGCCTATATTAACTTTTTATTGCTTTTTTACCATTCTTTCTCAGTTGCAGGATATGTATTATACATTGACAACTTTATTAAAATGCAGATTTTAATATATTTAATGTTTCTTTTGTATCCATTGTAAAATTATTTGCATATTATGTGAGCATCTGAAGAGTCAAAGGAAAGCAGAAAATATTACAGGAATGACTTAAAATTAATACAGTCAACCCCTACACCTAATATTTAATGAAAAGATTCCCCCTGCTTTGCCACAGGTTTGTGGCTTTTTTTCCCTTGAAGTTGATTTGAACACAGAAATCTTTTAAAGGCTATTTCTGAGAGAGACTTGGGTGTTATTCTAAACAATAATAGGAAAAATTACAGGGGAGGAACAGGAAAACAATATAAGCACTGATGTTTTCTCTAATAAAGTGCAACCAGATTTCTCCAATAATCATACAACTCAGTTACTGAAAACTGGCAGCTGGATCATTAAATGTTCAAAACAAACTAACAAACCAACAGCCAGGATCAAGGAAAATGAGAAAGTGTCACTAGGGTCAGCCATGAACAGCATTTTTTTTTTCTTTTTAAGTTCAAGAGGTTGCCCACCATTTCTTCCTTTTTGCAAAGGCCTCAGCCAGCTGAACTTCCTCAGTACAGCAGAACCTGTACCAAGAGGTGATCAYAGACAAAGCAACTTGTAAAAAACTGGAAACAGGAAAAATGATAAATGTTTATGGTAAAAGCTGAAAGATTTATGAGTTACAAGGAAAAGACAAAACAGAAATGCTGGCCAGATAATAAACGGACTAGTTATCCATGGTATTACCTCATCCCTAAACAGAGAAAGGTAGTAACTAGTTTTTTCAAGAGATGTGCTGTACACTTTTTGCCCTTCTCGTTTTAAATGTATATTACTATACTGCAATGATCATACTTATCTTAACCTAAAACTTCTTTAAAAATATTAAAAGAATACTTGAAAGATCACTCTACATCAAGTAATKCTTCTATTCCTTTCCAGGGGCAATGCTTGAGGTTTTTTTTCCTTTAAAAGTAAAACTGACTACAGTAACACTACAGAAAAGGATAGGATAAACCCTCTGAAAAATATCTTTCTTAAGGTATTCTTGCAAAGCAGCAAGTTTCTTAACATCTTCAGCCTTCTCCCAAGAAATTTACTACAACACAAAAGTTAGAGCTGGCCTATATTATATAAACAAATTCCAAGCCTGCTTACTTTAAGGTAAAGAGATTTTACTAGATTATCAACCTCTTGCTTATCCACAGGAAACAGATGAGGATTCATTCCTTTCCTGCATCTAGAAACTGATGACAACGCCATCTCAGTATCAATGCCAGATGGCAACCATCTAACTCTGAGAAAACAACTAAATACCATTGCTGGATGCCTGCCCATTGACACAATGCTTTTCAGGATAAGTTGGAAACTGCACGGGTTTTTATCCTCTTGTTTACGTCTTGGAGAAGAGGGTTTCACAAATCAAACACACCTTTCACACACACACACACACACACACACACAAACACACACACACACACACACATGCACACACGCACACAGACACATATATTATACATCCATAATTACCTACATACAAATCTCCTAATGGTATAGATTTAAATAACAAAATCAAACTCTGGCCTGAGTGCCATGCTTTTGAATCGAAAACAATGCTGTTTGGTTTTTTTAAAAAATCGAAAAATAAAAATCTTCCAGCAAAAGTACAGTCATCTGCTAAAATGCTTCCCAATGTGCAAAGTTTCTCATTGTCATAAATACTAAATAAAACCAGTCAGGTGAGTTTTTAATATGGTACATTAATGACTGCAATATCCACAGGAGACTTTTAATGTAARTCTGTGTACTGCCCTTTTAAATTGCCAGGTTCAACTCTAAAACTGGAAATGATCAAAACAGTGGAACAAGCATTTACAGAAAAATACGTTCATGTTTTCTCGAGTTTTAAATTTTATTTTAAATGCATCTTTCCAGCTCGGTCTTTTAAGTGGGAAAACCTTTTGTCCTTTAAAAATCCAATATATTTCTGACATACAACCACTGCTGGCAGATAAAAAGGAATTTATGTCAAGCAACCAAGTGAAGAAAAATAGTCTGTGACTGCCTAGGCAACATATTTTGTAACCAAATTTAGTATTAAAATGTATATCCTATGGAGAAATGATATATTATTGTATAAATGTTTAGAGGAATATATAGTGAGTGTTATAAATAGTGTGCCATCACTGACATAGTAGTAAATCACTTCCTTTTTGTGGCCATTGCCTGCCTGGTTTTACCTATCGTACAACTATTCCCCCTGGCTCACGGATCCCAGCAGGCTGTCGGGCTGGCAGCAGGGTCAGGATCAAGCGTGGAGTGTGACCATGGCATAAGCAATGGCAGCCCCACTCCCCCATCCAATTCTTCTTGTTTGCTTGGGAGTCTCCTCAGCTTTTATACAAGGGTAAGGAAAGCAAAGCAGGAAGAGTGTCACTATAGCACAGAGATGGTTCTTGCTTTCCAACCGGCAAATACAAATGTGTGTCACTTTGCCGTTGTGTTTTTTTAAGCTGAGCCCATAATAACTCTACAGAGCAATTATCTTTGTGCAAAAAAGGAGAAGAGCAAACCATTTACAAGTCAGACTTGTGTCCTTTTAACTCGAGGAGTGAAAGTCTTACAATCTGTCAGTGCTACAGAAGACCCAGCAAGGCAGGGGGAATTTCGCAAGGCAGACGACAACAGGATTTTCCTGAGTAGGAGCCTAACAATGTGGCCAACACGCTTTCCCGGCATGGCAGGGTGGGGGAGAGCCGGTGTGGAAGCGGCACTGGTGGCTGACCACATGCTCTGCAGGCAGGGCCCCTGGGCTGTGCTCACACAAAGGGCTCCAAAGCCAAGCCTGTCAGCTCCCAGTGACCCACAGAAGGGCTTTTAAAACTGTCCTTCTGCAACAAGGGAAATGTTTCACTGCAGTGACTTTTGCTGTGCAGACTCCAACCTGAACACTGGGAACATTGTGTGCGATGGACTAATGTGCCAGGTGAGCTCAGGGGCTGTGTAGGAATAGATCTGGGGACAGCAAACAAGAAGGAAGAACCTGAACTAAGGGTAGCTACTGCTACAGCAGGACATGAGTGATGGCAATGCCTGTCCTGCCATCTCCCTACCCTTCCCCACAAGGATGCTGCCCCACAAAATTAAGGTGCAACCACTAAGAGCATCTCCCTCTGAATGGCAGGGAAACTCGACTTGCTGCCCCATGCTGAGGCTACTTCACTTGCAAAGGCACAAGTTGAGTAGACCTGGGCCCTCAAAACTGTGATGGAGGAGCTGAACTGAAGGTCCCCGCAGCGAATCAGAGGCTCAGGATGCAGACTCCACTCCTGCTTTCCCAGGAGATTTCACCACAGAGCCAGCTCTGTGTTGGGGGTAAAGTTTGACCTGCTGTCAGGGTAAAGGGCTTCAAACCCCTTTTTGCCCATGACTCTCACAGAAAACACAGTTTGCTGCTACTCTGCACACAGCTGCCTGTATATAAATCTGCAGACACCTGCACACTGAGCTATATGTCAACATTACAAATACTGATCTTTAATGTTATAACAAGCTGTTTTAAAATACTCTGGACCAAATTCAGATGCACACATACAAGTTCCCAGGAGTGGTACACATCTATCTGAGGGCAGAATAGGGCTCCAGGTGCTTGACAGAGTGTTTATGGAGTTTTAAAATATATTTTCTGTATCAACCTTTTTTTTTCCTTCAGCACTCACTAAGTGCTACTTACTGTAAATGCTTTTTTTGTGTTATGGCAAGTATTCTGAGTTTCAATGTGATGCACTTAACATGTCCATGTAAATTTTTAATTTTTGGAACCAGTCACTTCACACTCGCTGACTCTAAGAAAGCTCTAGCACTCACAACAAAAAAACTTTGCTGAAAATCGGCTACAAGGCCTAAAAGTCTATTTAAAGATGCAAATGTGTGTGAATAGTTAGTGCAGATGTTTTTCTACACCAACTGTACTTGCTGAGTTTCACCATTTCCATAAAGCACATTAAAACAAGYGTGTGAACACTCTGAGATGAAAGTACCAAGCACTCCTGAGACTTCCAGTGGAAAGTAGAGCTGCCTGACTTTTCTCCAAGCAGACAGGAATGCCCATGATTCAGCAGCCTGAGTAAATAAAAGAGGTCCTTATTTCCTAATTTTGCTGGCTGGCCACACTGCAGCAGTCTCTGTGCTGCTGCCAAAGGGGATGCAAAACTGGAACTACACCCAGCAGCTGAAGGACTGTCTTTGTTAGCCCGCCAGGCCTTCCTGACCATCTTCTGGCAACAAAACTACCGTATCCTGCAAGGAAGACCTCCATCTCAGGCTTGATAATTCTCTAGTCTGTCTAATAGGACGAAACAACAAATTTTGCCTGGTCTGTGTTGGAGGACAGCTGGAAACTCAGTTAGTAGAAGAGTAACACCTGTTCAGTCATACTGATGGGGAAAGTGCTCACTAACAGAAAAGTGAAGCAATACCAGAAGGAGTTATCCCACGAAAGGGGGGAGGAATGGGGAAGCACCAGAGCACAAAAGCACCTCTGTGGAGTAGCAGCCAGGCACTCATGTGCCAACCAGTAGACGTGAGGTCTTAAAAGTGATCTTATCCCTAATGCTGCTGACTGAATTAACAGGAGTGCTTCAGAAAGATGTTACTTAGTTACCAGGAAGGTCTATGACATACACATGCTTTTGCTGGAGTACACTTTAGGGTATTTGCTTTATCATGGCTTATTTTTCTGTATGATTTAAACATGTTTTTTGCTGCAACTAGACAAATGGCCACATTCCTAAAGCAAATGTCAGCTAACCTTTTTGTGCCATAACACATAGGGGTCCTCTGATAGAACAGAGTTTACAAATATGAACAAATTAATATTTTCAATATCCTGTAAGCAGCAGTTTTCCATTTTCCCCATTTTGCTGCTCAAGTAACTGGGGCACAGACAAGCTGGAATGCTTCGCCTCAGGTTACAAATGTAATCTGCACGAAGGAGGAAACAGAACCTGCATCTCCCCACTCTGAGCCATTCCTGCAAGAAAAATTCTCTCTCCCCCTGAAACACAGAGCTGGCAAAATGCTTAAGCTGCTGGACTCAACCAAAGAAAAAGCCCAGCAGTTTAGATGGACAGACACCCCCCAGGTTTGGGTCCTGCTGATATGTTCTCACTACTTTTCTCCTTTAACAGTAACGGCAGACTGATCACACAGCTATCCCCCAGGACCCCATCTGAAGCACTAAATAGCAAGGTTTCTTTAACAGGTACAGTACAAAAAGTTACATAGGATGATGATAGTTAGTAAAAATGAAAAGTCAAAATACCAGGCAGCAGCACATAAACCCATCTACTCCATTCTGCTACAGGCATATGGACTGTGAATGCACATGTATGCATTTATGCACTGGATTGCTATGTAGGTATTATTTGTTGCCCTACCACCAGTCAAAGACCTGTTCATGCTGGTGCATAGACTTATATGTGCTTATACACGCCTGTTGAAAGGGATGGAAAACTCACACAAATGTACAGCTTTGCTAATTTACCAGATGGCATGCTACAAGATAGAATTTGATTTGTAAGAAAGGAAAGATTAAATAGCAGGTAGGTAGGTAGGTAGGTCAGTTAACTGGATGTATGATAAGGCTCCACAGTTTTAAATCCTTGCATTTTTGTGCAGGTAATTGAGTGGAGTGGTTATTATATATCATATAKCTTAGTTGTAATGGCCATTTCAGGTTTTAGTGCTGGCCACATTTTATATTATTACCACCACTAATTGTCTGCAGGGCTACCCTGAAAATGAGATAAGGAATCTTAGGGGAATATGCAGGTGTGAATAAATAGCAAATGAAGAGGTTAGATATTGCCAAAATAAAACAATATTGTGCTGTGTGCTGGATAGATCTAAATAACTAGAAGATCAGAGGACAGTGTTTAAGGATTAACACGACTTCAGTGATTGCCTAACATACATGTCACTGAAAAAAGCTATAGTTTTGAAGTTTTTAATGGAATTAGAAGATAGGACTAGTCTTTAAAGTCACTTTAAATAAAATATACATTATTACATAACATTCTCTATTTACTTTCAATAGAAATGTACACAGTTTTGGAAAAGCTGAAACTTTAATATAACCATCATATTTTTTTCACATCAGTGACCCCACATTAAACTCACTCATTTGTCTCATAACTTATTAAATGGCTTGAAAACTAATACTCTGTAATGGGCATTCAAAAGAGAAATGTGAACTTTAAAAATTATTTATAATTTACAGATGTTTTTTAAAATCTATCAATATTTCAAAACTGCTTTGGGAGCACCAATTAAATGCGTTAACAGTCAGATTACTGGGGGAGAAACATACAGGGGTTCCTGACCAAAAGAACTGAGACAGCTGGTAGGGAGGTTTCCCCATTTTAAATTTCATAACTAGAGGAAAGTCAGCTCCTAGAAACAACAAATAAGTCACTTTAATACCTCACAGGAAAAACCTGCTTGCTTTTATAAAATGCTTTTAATGCCTACATAAGTAGTTAACATTCCTGTATTGCTCTCCTAAGGTAACCTAAGCCTCCAGCTCCATTATGTCTTCTTCAGAAGACATATTACTATTACATATGTAAAAAGGAGCATAAATGTTTTCCTTGATTGTTGCTTAAAGTTCATTTGAACAGACGGAGCCCAATGAATTCCATCTTCTACAGCCAAATTAAAGAAAATGTAAGCAGTTCATATTCCGCTCCACCTTTCAAATCATACACAAAGCCCAATTTGCAACTAGAAGAAAACAGAGCTACCCTTCTCCTTGTTTGAGGAAACTGGCATTTTGTGCCTCTATAGGCAAAGAGAAAGCATAAGTAATTTTCCACACTCCTGTACATATAACTAATGACAGTCACCATCCTCACAGCTTATTATACTGCTTTACATAATTGGGAATCGCATGTCACACAATTAATTTACAGGGGTTGTTTAGTTGTGACYATACAAGCACTAAGCGATTCAAATTAGCTCATTTGTCCACTGCTTAAATGTGACAAACACATTTACACTGTATTTCTTCCGCTGTTAAGTTGCAGTTTCTTTTAGTCGATTGTTTTTGTTTGTTTGTACAGTATGAGTCAGAGACCACCAGGCTTGTTCCATCTGAAGCTAGGGTCAGAAAAAAACACCCTGAGAATAACTGCATTTAAAATCAAGATAATGGCAGAGCAAAAGCTCATTCAAATACTCCAGCAAACTTGCACATAATAATGATCTCCTAAGAACCTGTGTATTAACAACCTCATGTACTAAAAGTAGTGATTCAGTCAATCAGATTTTTGCTGGAGAATAATTGTTATAATTTGTTGTGCTGATAACAGTATTTGTACTGCTTATTAAGAACAGCCAATGACTAGGGGATAACAGCTCAGGGTTCCTCACTGGACTCCAATATTTCCCTCTGCCTTCTGTTTTCAATGGTTCGTGCTCTCCCCCAGGCAACACCACGAATAGGACCAAAAGCCCTCTCCCTCCAATCTTTCCCTGCGTTGCAGCTACTTTTGAAACCCTTGGAGACAGCAGTCCCTGCAACACAGTCCCAGTCAAACTTTCCAGTGATATATAGGTATTAAAATGATTTGGCTGTTTCTTTCTTTCCCAGGTCACAATATAAGGAGTATGACTTAAGTCAGACAAATGTTGTTCTTTCTCCTTCCTTCCCAAAATCAAATGGTCCAGAAGATCAGACCCTAAGAGCTGAAGGAGACCCTGCTTCACAGCTGCCCTCTAAGTCCCCATTCCCATATAGCTGCAGGACCCTGCTGGGAGAAGGGCAGGTTGTCAAAACCTCCTTAGCTGGAGGCTCAGACAAAAGATAGAGCTCCTGGGCRGGATATGCAGGAAGAAACCTCTGAGATGTCAAGCCTGGGTCCTGATTTGAGTATCTCCCTTCTTTCAGTTAATCTAGAGTTTAATCATGAAGGTCCCCTATTTTTTATTGTGTATGTCTGTCCATCCCACTTGTCCCTGCATTTCAACCACCCCAATTCTTTGCCTCATTGCCTTTAGATCAGAACAGCAAAAGCAAGACAGTTTGGAGGGGGCTAAACTAGGACAGAGAAAAGGCAACTGTAGAGAAGCAAAAGAAAGGAATAGAGGGCAGAGAAATGGAAGGGAGTCAATAATTGCATCTGAAAGAAGCCCAGGCAAAGATATCTAAAAATCTTTTCAAGGAAATAGAAAGTAAAAGGAAATTAAGATCAAGTGAAAGCAGTGTAGGCAGTTAACGCTTTCAAAAACACATCAGGGTTATTTTACAGTGTGCTAGAATTAAATACAGTAAATAAACAGAGAACTGCTTATTTCTTAGAATGACAGAAATGTGGTGGAGGTCTTATTTACACAGGTGAAAACTCCTGGACCTAGATCTGCAAAGGAACCTAGGTGTCTCCAGGAGCCCAAGAAGCAAAGAAAGCAGGATTCATGGGGCCCTGGGGGGGAACCAGGAAAAGGTCTGCAGCCTCGCAGCTTGGGCACTCAGCTGGGAGAGGGGAGTATGGGCTCTTTATACATTAAAGAGGCATTGGATATAAACAAAAATATACTTAAGCACAAGTTTCAGACTGCAAGAACCCCTGGACTAAATGAGTATCCTTCTCCGCAGGTTAACAAGCTCCTTCTCAAATGTGCTCCTACCAGTCCTATGAATAGGATACTCTTTCCTTCAGCATGCCCAACTTCCAGGAGAAGGGACCTTTGCACAGCTGAAGACTCTCTGCTCAGAGGCAGGAAACATGGCCTTGAATCCCCTCAGGATGCTCAGGGAACTGAATCAAGGCCTCCTGCCATTTAATACTTAACCTACTCAGCCCCTAGGTAGGGAAGACAGGAATACAGCACTTTCTGCTGAAAGTGCCCAACAAGTCCTGGGCTTAATACGACACTTTCCATGCAGCAGGCTGATCAAAGGGAATGGGTACCCAGATGCTCACACTAGGATGGCTTGCACAAACTACCAAACCACAGCAGCCTGAGAAATTTTCATGAAAAAGAGGTGCCTACCAAATCGGAGTAAACCCAGGGAGGCAAATTTTGGATAACCAATTCTATTTAGCTTCTTATAGTCCATCCACATCCCATTTTAGGCTCCCTTCTTTTAGATCTGGCTGTTAGTGCAGACGTGCTGCACAGCTTCTAAAAAAGATGTCCCAGAGCAAAGGTAACCTTGATTTTTTAATCTAAGTCAGTGGTCAGGATGGCAAACAAGTGCTTACACCCACTCTAGTGCAGCACAGTCATGCAACATGCCTCAGGAACCTTTTCAGTGTAGTCAAAATGCTGTGTAAGACAGTCCTTTCTTCCTGACCCTCATTTTCCCCACGTTGCTTGAATGGGAACATACGTGGATATCTATGCCATGGGACAGGCACAGTTGGCAGGTGTGCATGGCTTCCATTAATACACAGGCGGTCTAGCCTGTAAGGGGAATCCAATGAATTTCCCAGCTCACAGTGGTCAGAAGACCAAATCCTACTGTGAAGAYGTCACATGTAAACTGTCACACCTACTGTCTTAATATCTTGCAGAACATCAGTCCCTCTGTGGAATTTTGAAAGGTAAGAGTTGCATTTAAAATATATATATATGCTTCACTCAGTCCCTTCATGTTAACACAGGTTTATTTGGGTAATTTAGTTATAAAAAAAAGAACATTAAATTCTTTTCAAAAGGCAGAATTTTCCTTCACTTCTGTATAATTTCCATTCACCAAAGCCTGCTGAAACACACGATTAACTCTCTGAAATAGAGGCCTCTCCAAAAATAAAGAGATCTCCACTTTGTTAAAGCCTATGTCTAAAACAACCCTTTGTAGCTTCCTCAGCGTAGAATGGAAGCCTGGTGTGAAATACAGTAAATTAAGCCTTCTGCTGTCRGAGCTGGAAATAAGGGTAGAGCAGAATAGCGGCTGGATTTGAAATGATTTTTTTCTTTTTTTTTTTTTACTGGCTTCATTTACATCCTGTCTAAGGTCTTCTGAACAGCTCAAGGTGTCTTATCTCTGGCTACCAGGGGGTATTTTGCAGTCAAAGCAGTTAACGCACTTTCTCTCTCTTTTTTAAGGCCATCTTATCAGACAGATCTCTTCAGGCTGAGGAGAACCCATACTTATCAGTCTGTACACTCTATTGACAGCTCAGTGCTGTGAGGGACAAATGAAAGCTTAGGGCAGAGAAAGATCAGTTAACCTGTTCCACTCTCAGTTTAGACTAATCTTCGGTTTGTCTAACTCCAGGAAACACTGTACATCTTTTCTCTGTTTACTTGGACAACAGAGGCACACAATCGCATCATCGGTTGCTCAATCCGGAGCACAGGTACAGCCACTGCAATAATCCCCACGGCAGTCTCTGCCTGTTGACTTGTAAATGTGAGCAGTGCTCTGCTGACCTCCAGCAACTCCTTCTCCAGGTGACCTCAGGGGCAGTGGGCTGCTCTGGGAGCATCTGAGAGTTGCTAGAATTGCCCAGTGAAGCAAAAACTGAGGGCTGCACAGACTCACAGTTTGTGAACCAGCCTTCCCCCAGAGCAAGGGGAACTGTGCACTCTTCAGAAAAGGAAAGTAATCCCTCCTATAGTCTAAATGTAAGCAATGAGGATGAGGGTGAACCTGAAGAGCATCCTGCAAGCCTACTCTTGGATCAGAAGGTAAGGYGAAGAGCAGTTTATTTTAGGCCAGTGCTTCATATCCTACCAGGGACAATTTTACAGCATGATGCAATTGGTAACTAAGAGGAGTCAGCCCAACTAACTGGTATCTCTGAGAAATACACAAGCCTGCTTTCTCCCTGACCACAAAAAAAGATATGCATGGCAACATTCCTCTCGTCCTTTCTGATGCCACAGTTCACAAGAAGTGAGCCAGGTCTAAAACAGTTACAGCTGCTGCTACTGAAAAATCATTCACCATGATTTCAGGTGCAAAAAAATTCAGTTGTAGATGGAGCCTTGTGCTGGTCCTGCTTTCTACATTTTTAATGTTTATTTTTTTCCCTCCCTTTTGTGTCCAAACACTTCATGAGCAATTTTATTAGTGATAACCCTAGACTTTCCCTGCAGAGAAGGTTCACTATTAATTGTCCATTATCTTGGTGTGTCAGCACAAAGGAGAGGGGAAGAAATTCTCATCCAAATGGTTTCACCTCCCTCTCTTGAGAGTGATGCCCTTGTCAGGGCATTAAAGACATGAAAACCTGCCACTTATCAGAATTGTGTTTGAATCGAACTACTGTCCTTGAAAACAGTAGACACCAGATACCATCAAAATAAGCAACATTGGCAGATCCTGTTCCACTGTGACTTAGGCAGCCTTTGTATGGCTTACATTGCACTTGTAACTGTGCATGAGCGGTAGCATTACAGCCATAGTTTCGAGTAAGAAGGGCATGTTGTTTTCCATTTTATAAAACAATAAGCATATTAAAAATAGCAACTGCCAGGATGAAGAAAGTTGGCTAGCATCTATGTTAAGTCTCTAGACACCATATTAAAATGTCGGGTAGTAGTATGTACAGATTTTTTGGGACTAGAAGGAAGAAGATACATATGACATTTTTTGAGAAACAGTTTGGAAGACTTCAACAGTTTAAATAAGCCTGAGGACACACTTGAATGTAAACTCGTTACTGAACCAAATCATAAATTTTTTTTAATTACTTGACAGCACCAGTTCTTAACAAAACATAATTCAAACCTATTGAAATGCTGAATTTCCTCGCTAGAATGAAATAATATTTCAAAGAGATCTTTAGTAAGTCTATTAACCTGATCAGAAATGGAAAAAAAAAAAAGATAGAAAGAACAATCAATGAATGTCCACACTTTTCACAATTCAAAGTCACAAAGAGGAGGAAAAAAAAAGAAAAAAGTTATGCTTTGCTTTTAACAAGTAAACAAGTGTACAAATTAATTCAGAGAGCTGTAATTTTGAAAATTTTCTATGTTTAATGTGCACTGCAGTTAAACTACTTTTTCTGTACAAATTAATTTACTGCATCAGTGATCGATGTTTATGTTTAGGCAATTTTATTTCTCAGTATGGTAAAATTAGACCTAATAGTTGCAACCTGTTATGTCCAATCTGTCACTGAAATTCAAATTGCCCTTTTTTCTATTATTCAAGGAGTAATTTGGAGGAATTAAAGCCATCTAAAACCAGAAGACAAACARTTCTCTGTAAGGACTCAATAGCCTGTGTCATCAACCTGCTCTAGAAAGCAGTGGTCCTTCCTCAGCAGAACCACTGCTACCATTTCCTCCGGTTTGGAACATTTGCAGCCTGGAGTGCCACAGAAGGCACAAATGTCTGGAGACAGCAGAGGATTGTGTCACTCCTTGAAGGGAATGTAAGGACAATATACATTTTGAAGTAGTAGAAATGGCATTAACAGCCAGGAGAAAGACCCTTCTCTCCATTCTATAATTGTTGATGTTCAGACATTTTCAATTAGTCATCCATGTATCTACAGAAAATAGATTTTGCTCTTCATCTGGGACAAGTTAGTTATTGCCATCTTGTTCTTGTCAGTGAAGCACTCAGCTCCCACCAACAACCGTTATTTATTACTTCCAGTACTGAAATATACGTGTCAAACTTTGTTTACTACCCTTTGCCTTATTTTTCCTCGCTTCAAGTGAGATGGCTGTGCTACACACACCAGATTATTCCCTTGAATCCCCAGAGGCTTCTTGAAGCCTAAAGACTTACACATCTTCCGATGTATCTTACATGTTTTGATCACATTTAAATTTCTGGATGGGATGTTGTACGTTGTTTCTGTACTCATTTACACGTTCTATTCTTAAAAGCCTAACAACRATCCTCACAATTAAGAAACAAATGCTCACCCTCCTTTCCCCTTTCACACATCTACTTTTATCTTTAGTTTTATTTTTCTCTCTGTGTTTATGTTTGGGAAGGAGAGACCCACTTTTCCCACATACACAGAATGAATACTTTGCTTTCCAAATACCAGCCTGCATTGAAGTTTTTGGTCTTGTCGGTGATGGATGAAATGGAAACAGTGAGATGAGAGATAAAGTTGATTTTGAGGAGATTTTGCATCTTTTCCAGTCATCTTGTTTCACACCCTTTCATAAATTTTGAAATTCCAAGTAGGCTCATTTCTTGGCAAGATTGCTCAGTTCACCAAGCTGATTAATAATTTTGCTACTAGCCTGTACTGATTAATGTGGATTAGTCAAGTGATTAATAATTGTAATGTTTTGCAGGACCAAGCTGCCCTAAACTACTTGGGCTTTGATAGCATTTTACAAGTGAAACTTCCTTAGACGGATGATATGTAACTTCCTGGATTCCCAATGCTCAACAAAGTGGCATGACCTTACCCCTGAGTTCACTCCTCTGTTTTAGTGCCCATAAACCATTTTCAGACGACAATATTTGAACTAAGACCCTTGCTTTTTGCATAGCACTTGGCTGCTATTTCCTCTTCCTCCTAGTTGTTTGTTTCATTCTCCTGGTTGACGTTATCAGACTTATCTCAATGTGAGGTAAAACACATCTTTTTGCTGAGTCCTATGCAATTTCTAAAACAAAGACCTGAACTTCTGTTGATCCCGGGGCAGCCCGCATAACACAAATAACATCATCATGTACACAGGCTGGGGGATGTATGTAACAGTTAAATCATTTCTTCAGAATGGAAAACAGACACTTTAATTCTAGTGCTTAAATTTGAAGCACAGACCATTGTATTCCACGATTACATTTACATGCTTCCTCCTGAAGTGGCCAATGAACCAAATCCCTATTTATCATCTATTGTACAAGATTTCCTGACTCTGCTTGTGTTTAGACTCCTGTTTTGCTGATACTGGACTTCAGAGTATCGTCAGTCTCCAAAGGAGCACAATCTATTCCTAAGACTGAATAGCAGGCTCTATGTTAGGTAATGCATTGGCCTGTAGGCTGCACTTTCTTGCTAATTACAGTGGAAGTTTTCTCTTAAAGAAAACATGGCACAGCAAATGGCATAGAATCAGCTTGCTTTCTAATTGGAGCTTTCTTTCTAATTCTCTCAGTACTAAGTTTCCCCACAAACACATTCTTCTATATTTGGATACTGGATTTAACCCTCATACAAAATAAGACTTGACACAATGATATATTTATTTGATCTTTTCTAAAGCACCAATTGCAAGCCAAGTAGCATAAAGAGCCAAATGCAAA
This sequence comes from Amblyornis subalaris, assembly GCA_018881555.1. Lineage (NCBI taxonomy): Eukaryota > Metazoa > Chordata > Aves > Passeriformes > Ptilonorhynchidae > Amblyornis > Amblyornis subalaris. The sequence continues at coordinate 11,486,864 of JACAXG010000001.1, read as the reverse complement.
ACAGTAAAAGCAGAAAGCAAAATCTAATAGCATGTTACAATATGCTATACACACAGAATTCAAAAGGGACCTGCCAGCCCCAAAAGATTCAATTCCCGACTAGTTAGAGGAAAGAGAAAAACAAAAGGGTAGCAGATGCAAAAACAAAGGTAGGGAGCCCATAAAACAGTCATGGATAGGCCAACTGAAATAAACAGGGCTTGCAGCTTGCCTTAAAGGCAGCCAGCAAGGGGCTCTGGCAGGGAGTTCCACAATCGAGGACAAGAAAGACTTGCCTTCGGCCTGTGCCTGACTCAGCCCAGGGAGAGAAAGCCGACTATGTCCAACCGCGAGCAACTGCCAGACAGGGACATGGAGCGCAAGGCTGCTGCCCAAGAACCAGCGGATTAAAATTTGAACAGCTACATGGACAGGGCTGGATTTTTTAGTATATCGGTTTTCCACCCCAAAGAGGCTCCGGATCAATTTCAAGGGAAACAATTAGGAGCACATTACAGTAGTCTAGCCCAGATGACTGCAGTATGGTCTTTGTCCAAGATAAATAAGCAAACTGTTCAAATAAGCTGAAAATTCATCACTAGGATGTAGAACCAGGACCCTTCTTGCTGGGGAAGGAACAATGCTGGTCAATAATACTCCCAACATGTATCCTGTACTAGCCTGAAAATGTGTCTCTCCACATCCCAGAACACCAGAACACTTTCTGCTTCTTTATTTCATGCCCATTAAGAAGGCAGCCTCAAGGCATGTCGTCTAAATGTTTCCCCCCATTTTCCGCAGCCTTGTAGACGTTGTGCTACCACCAGTTTCACTCCTCTAAAACATGTCTACTGGAGACATATGTTATGTGCCTGCAAATATACTGCAGACCTCCTGTAAGCAAGCACGGCTCATAGCAGACCAAATGAAAATATCACATATTGCGATGTCTCCAGCCAGCTAATGGAACTGCAACCTCTAACTCCCCTGATAACTCACATCCCACATAAAGACAGGGGGAAAAAAAAAAAAAGAGAGATGCAATGGAAGACTGCCTTGTGGAAAAAAGCAAATACTCATCTTGGAATAAGGTATTACCCATTTGGTCCAACCATTTAATTGCTCTTGGCCAGATGCCAGTTTTGGGTCAGCTCCTTGGATACCTGACAGGGTCTGCAGTTATGGGACAGGAGCCCTCACCCACAACATGGACACAGTGGCAGCTTGAGGAGTGAAGAACTGGGGAGTGAAGGGTACATTAAGAGCATCCTGACCATCCGGAGGAGCCAGTAACAGCTGTGCCTGCCGAGCTACAGTCCCAACACAGGGTCACTTCAAAAAATTGGTAATCCAGGCAGAATCATGCTGTGGACTGGATCTGGCTTGCAGGACATTTTTTGGACTACTCTGTATCAACTCCAAAGCAAAAGCTCTTCTCTGGCTTTTACTGTGGCAGAAAAAAGCCTGTTTTGTGGCTTTTTATCTCGTGGGCATAATCCCAATCAAAACAATCTGAAATGCAATCAAGACAATTAGTTTTTTTATTCCTTCTGATCCTAACATGACTGCAAAGGAGACCGATAACCTTCCGGTCTGATCTTCATCTTCATGGCAAAAAGAAATATGAACAACATCAGAGCAGACAATTGCAGACTTTGTACCAATGTGCAGGCAGCCCATACTAACCAGGCAGCCTGTAACAGGAAACATTTCCAGGAATTTTACATGTGTTTTTATTACGGCAGGATCTGTTTTCTTGGTTTTATTCAGCCATGAGCTGGGATTTTAGAATGCACTGGTACAACATTCTCTCTGCTGCTTAGAGAGTGGGATGGCTGAAGAAAGGCTTCATTCTCCCTGAATTTTCTATATAACTACTCGGCTTTTGTTCCTTGGCTCTGAAGTCTGCTACTTTAGCCCAGGCTTACCATCCCCACCTTGGACCTTTTTATTTCCACGGAAAACTTCTAGATCTCTGTTGCTTTTTGATACAAATTACTGCCTCTGAAATATTCTAGTTTGCTCACTTCCTTCACAAACTAAAAACTGCAGTCCTCTGAAGAGGCAGTTTGTATCACCTCAGATTCACTTATGTGAGGTAAAGAGAATATGCGATCCTGACTTCACTTTATCATGAGCTCCTACTCATATTACATGAAGAATTTAACCCTAAGTGATCATTTTCATAAGCTCAACTACATTTATCCCTTTGCCCATGTATTTAATTGCAAAAAAAGCTAATATTTTGTGTGTGACAGGCACGATGTATTGAGCAGGTGATGTATTGAACATACTGAGGAAACTTCTAGCAAGACATTTATATCAACGAAATATTAGCAGATGCATCCAACAGATTCAGAGGAGAACTAGCAGAAAAAGAACTGGCCAACTTCTTGAACACTAGACTGTTTCATTTGACTTATGTTAACCAAATACTGTAATATACTAAAATCCAAAGTCTCAGAAGAAAATCCTGGCCCCACTGAAGCCGATGGAATTTTTGCTATTAACTTTTAATGGGACGAGCATTTTAGCTTTGGTCTGGATCTGGTTAGAAGTAAGGTTTAAGAAAATCAAACTTATTGCCTGGGAGTCTAGTGGTAATATTCAGAACGAATGAGCTGTATTACTTGGGTTCATGAGGAAAATACAAAGTGAAAATTATGGTAACTTTTCAAGGTTTATTAACTCAAGTCCCATAGCCTCAAGGGGATATTTCCATCTGCCCTATTTATATGCTACCATGACAGTTCTTGCTCTTCAGTAAGTTACATTAAAAAAAGTCTTTGTATTGTAGGATTTTTTTAACTTCCCACAGTATTTTCAGCAAAACCACACTGTGATTTTATTTTAAAATAATTAACTCTACACCATTTTTTAACCAAGTATGAATACTTAAACACTTACTTGGATATACAAAATGCAATCTGAAGTGACTATTTGGAAAGCTAACATATATATGAAAAATAATGCGTATATGTAATTTTGTATATATGTAAAAATAAATAAAGGTGCATCCAAAAAGAAAGCTTTCCCTTCTTCCACAAAGACCCCGAAATGTAAATTACATCTTTAACTAATTCCTGATAAAAAATAAACAAACTTGTATTTCTGAGGTCACTCTTCCAGAAAAGCCTGCAAGGTTAACTGAGCCACAGCTTGCATTCCAAACATGAGACCTCCTCCCAGGGAGCACACTGCTCCTGGCTCTGTCTCTGTTAGTCGGCTGCCTGGCTGGAATTATCTCACAGGGTACAACTGCAGCGCAACTCTCAGCTGGCCCAGCAGTGTGATAAAGGAAATATAGATGTGGAAACAACATTTTTGATGACACTGATGGCCAAACTTTACCATGGTTCAGTTAAAATGAGATACACAGTGGTTCATTCCATAGTAGGACATCAGGTTTCAGTGCATTCAGGTGTAGGGAGAGTAACTTCTTAAACTGCACTTAATGGCCCTGTCACAGGCACAAGAAGTACTTGCACATGGTCTGTAAAGAGCTGCTTGATCATATGGCATGGTTCCCCACTTCCAGATGTAACCGCCTTGAAGGCTAACCAGCATGCATTGTTTTGCTAATCCTACATTTCCTTATTAAGAGTTGCCACAAATATTTATGGGGTCATGAAAGGCAGATAGATGGCTTGCAAAAGGATCAGAATGATTCCTGTGTACTCTCCACTTTATGAACTTAGAGAAGTCCTGCTTTATAGCCAGCTCTGGAAAACTTTCAGATGTGTCTCTCTAATTCCTCTCATCTTTTCACCATCGCCCTACACTTTGACTAAGATCACAGTGCCAAGAGGATCAAATTGCTTTGGTCAAGTTTTCAACACTAAATATTGAAAATTTCCTGTACTCCTGTACTCCTAATCAAGAGTTCTTTGGCAAGAACTAGCTCATCATTTTCTTCTGAAAAAAGTGCTGATCTACCATTTGAGTCATATTATCAACATTTTCTTTGGAGTGAGGTGTTCAATTGTTCAGATTTTGCCCTTTTATGGATTATTAACAATGCATGTGACTTCCTGAAATTAATACACTAATGCTTTGTTTGCTGGCCCTCCCAATCAGTTTCTAACTGGGAACCAATTTGTCTGAAACTCTGCTGACAGCAGTTCTATTTTCTCCACCAAATTACAGACTTGCATAGTTAAGTGCTCCATTATAAAAACAACAAAAACAAAAACAAAACCCCTCAAAATCTTACTGACTTTCACTGAGGCTCTCAGTCATCACACTCATATGTGTTAGGCAGCAGTTTCTTTTTTAGAGTTTTACACAGTTTTTGCCCAGTTTACTTGTTGGATGTTTTTAAAGCATTCTTAAATTTAAGATGCAAGATTGTTCCTATAAAAGACGCGTCTCTGACAGACTTTCTACTTTTCTATTGAAGATTTTGTTCTCACATTTTGGAGAGATGTAAGGTAACATCAAGAATTAGTCTACATCAGACTTGTATCAGTGTAAATTCATCGGCTTCAAATACATTACTTTTGTCAGATGTCAGTGTGAGACTTGTGAGACCAGGTTAGGCATACAACAATGACTTTCCATTTCATAGAGCTGTCTGAAAAGCCACTAGTTCTTAAAGATGTGTGGTTCTTGTAAAAATGGTTGCTGAGCCCTTCAGATTGAAACTTTTTATCAATATATATATTTTTAACCACTGTAGCAACTATTATTATCAACATCAATGGCAATGAGGAGTAGACGACTTTGTATAGGTTTGGCTCTTCTCTCCCCATTTCCATTTACAACTGCCAAACTCCCCGCTCAGTTTCTTATGTAAAATTGCAGATGTCTTCTTATTAATCAAGAGCCTAATACACTCCAGATGAATAAACAACTTCAGCACTACAGCATGTACCTCACTTTTTAAACCCAGGATTTATTGGAGCAGCCTGTTCCAAGATCTCTTAACTTAAAAAAGATGGTTTATTGTTCCTCGCTTCTACAGCAGGGGCCTAATAAATGCATTGAAACTATGTCTTTGTCCCTTTGCAACTTAGTTTTCAAAGAGATTTCCAACCCTACAGTGTAACATTATCCAAATCCTTTGAAACCATAAGTAGTTGCTCAAACTCAATCATCCAAACACAGAAGACTTCATGTGGAATGGAGAGCCAGGCTATCCCTCAGCCAGCAATGCCTGGGCTGCAGTGGTAGGCAGCCCCCAGTCACCTGCAGAATGCTACAGCACACCCAGAGATGTTCACTGCATCCCCACGCCCCCTCTTACAGTGCAGGGACTGAGCTTCTTATCTCCAATGCCCATTAGCAAGGAGAACATAGCTCCCAATATTTCTCTCCATTACAACGGAAAAAAAACATTTAGGGGAACTAATGTGGTTGTGTATCAATTCACTGATATTGCCTCTTTCCAGTATTTTGCTGCAGATTTAGCCTGTAACCTTGCTAATCAAAAGTGGTTCAAATATTTCTATTTAAAATTAAAATCTTCCACAGCCAAAACTGTTCTGTGTACTTTAATTTACATTCTCTAAATTGGAGAAAAACAGATCCTTTCTTTGTAATCATGTAGAAACAGGAAAAGGAAATAATAATTAGGGTTTAAAAGCATATATTAATTCATGGATTGCTAATTTTTTAATTATTGTTTCAAAATATTGGCACCTTCCTTAGAACTTCCAGATTACTAATGTGCTTGCTAATATTGAACTGCTAAGGGTGGTTCTATTAATAAGATGTATGTATATAGAAAGCTGGAAAAAAAGTAAAGGTTATAATATTAGCATACCTTACTCATTTTTAATTAAAGAATTAAAAAGCCCAGTCTTTGGGGGGTTTGGGAAAATAGTGTAGCCAAATGAGACCAATTAACTTCATTAGCTTCTGCAAATACCTACTTTTCCGGCACATTTCTATTTTTCCATCTGCTTCACAACTACACATGTCTACAAATTAACATTTTATTTATGATTTAAGGTTCCAGTTCATAAAAATTAGGCATTCATTGCACACAGTTTCCTGTATTTACTGAAAAATCACTAAATTATATGTCTTTTACTCCTCACTCCATTTTTTCCTTAGAATGAAAAAAACATACAGCTTGCAATTGCAGAACAGCCATAGACCAATTCAGGGTTGAATGTTCAAAGTGGAAACACTGATACTACAAGAGGAACAGCACGAAAATCTATTTTAAAATGAGAGCTGCAAAAATTCAGAGTAAAAGAGACAATAAAAGTGTCATTAAAATGCCCTATTGCTACCTCTGAGTTGCACAAACATTTTCTTGAGCCATTTGTTATAGGTTAGGAGTCAGATAAGTCTTATCACACACAGCATCAATTTTGCTCATGTTGTTCCCAACCATTCAGCATCCTGTACAGAATGGACCACCAAATCTCCTGTACCTTTCTCTTAGCAAGAGTTTTGCAATTAAATTGATTATTTTGATTGCAATTATTGATTAAATTGCAAGTAAATTGATTATTACAGTCACTTAGCAGTAAAGAAAATACATTTACAACTTTGATATCAACAAAACCCACTAATTTATCTCAACCTCACCATCATTATGTATTTTATTTATGATTATACTGCAGCTTTGAGTGCGAGCAGTTTTAATGGACAAGGAAACCTTCTTAATGAGTCATACTACTAAAATAGTTTTAGAAAAAAGCAATATTTTTATGAGTTGGATGAAGGGAGCTATTAGGATTGTCTTACATGTCCAGAGAGGAATGGACACAATTCCCTTCTGATTTTCATTCTTGTATAGGAAAGTCAGCAATCATAGTTCTGAAAGGCAGCTCACCATGTGAAGAACCAAAAAAGGAGAAGGCAATATTAAAGAGGCATTTTAAATTTAAAGTACAAATTCCTGATGTTACTCATGAACCAGTCATCTAGTTTTCTTGTTTTGGCTACAAAATCCTTTTATATTTAGTTACTAAACTGTGATCCTTTAGGTGAGGCGCAGCCAGGGAAATCACTTCCTCTCTTAGCTAAAATACCGGGAGAAGAGAATAAAGTGTGCCTGTGAAACACTTTCACAGAAGATCTCCAAAACAGCTTCATTTGTATGGTGAAATCTAATGCCACTGGCAATATCCATAAAACAGTTCCATGCCAAATCTCAGCAGGTTGACACAGCTCCCACTCTAGCCCATGGAGACAGATGGAGGCTCTTCACTGGGTCCCACATCTCTATTCTTTAAGCATGGGTCTGGTTCCATGGTTAGGAGAGCACAATCTCACCTGAAATGGCATTCCTTATATTTTTATGTTCCATCCTTCACTGTCTTTGGGACATCTACTTCTTCAGTTAAAGACTGCCAAAAGCAGGGCCAAGGCACCCTGGTCACTCTGCATCTCAACTGAAGCATAGGAACAGGAATCTATTAGCGGGCCAATACAAAAGCCAGAACAGGCTGCAGTACTTGTTAGGAAAGGCTTCTCTGTTTCTCTCAGATGAAATTTACTGGTCTTCTTTATGATTACTTGAATCTGACTGAGCAAGTCACTCTACATATCTGCTCAGAATACACCGGTTTGCTGTTTCTCTGTTGTTCTGTAACACATACAGTTCAAGGCAATAGCAGAGAAGGCTACTTCCCAGAAGTGTTCTCTCTACACAAATGAATAAATGCATTTACTTCCCTATACTGTCACTTTTCACATTCCTATCATCATCACTGCACTACATGTACATCTGTCGTCTCAAAAAGCAACCTGCAGAACCCAATGCAAACCCACACTTCTCGCTCAAGCTTTGAATTAAGCAGAAGACTGCAAGCTTCCTGTTCAGAAAGGACAAACGAGGAGTGCCCAAATGCGTTTGTGTGCTTCTTATTTTTATTTTTAACCCTTCAAATGTTCAGAACCTGAACTTCATGGGTGTTGGCCTGATGGTTTTGAGGAACGTGTTCCCTCCTTCCCAGCTGCAGAAGAGACAAAGCAAAGCCACTGAAGAACAGGCTAAATCAAAAGCCATTCCGCCTCATTTAGGATGCTGAAAAACTTTGAATTAACTAACTCAAATGAAACTTTGTCACTCTGGCAGAAGGACTAGCCATCAGAACTTGTATTCAGCCAGGAATAACCATCAGGATGTCTGAGCAAACCGAGAGAATGAACTACAGGAAGTGCAGCTGCCTGAAAGAGACAATTTAGGCATTGCAGAATACCTAGAAAAAAATTATTACACTTGTACCTTGTGACCAAGCATAGAAATTATGTTATTGTCCTCCAAAAGATTTTATAAATGTTGTTAAACAAAGGAACAAACACATACCATTCATCTATTGCTACATATGAGGTACACAGATAGGTACCTCTGTTAACATCCTCCTACTCAAATCCAGTACATAAATACATTGAGTCAGGCACTGGCCAGCCAGTTGGCTTACTTCTTAACTTTTAAACTTTGCGTTAGGTTATTAAAATTCAAGATGAAAATATTGCAAGCAATAAATATTTATACAGGCTATCTGAAGATATAAAACTGATTTTAAGTAATGGTGTTGATAATAAAGCAGCATGAAATCTGTGTTTATGATGTTCTGTGTGCAGGCCAATGCATTTATTCCTGATTTGTGTAGATTCTACAGAGTAAGAAAAGAAAAATACAGAAAAGAGATGAAGGCTGGTGAGGTGGGGTGGGTGATAAGAGGAATTCTAGAAGTTATTGGAAAGCAGATGTAAGCATACTAGTAAATATATTTTTTTCCCCACAGACAGATTTCACAGCTGGGATTTAAATGATTTCCTATTCAATTTTTTGCCTATCAGCAAGAAGATGGTGGTATGATAGAAATGTCAAACCAAACCTCTCTCAAATGGATCCATTCCACCTATGCTTTAATGCCAATTCTCTCCTCATGCCTCTGTGTTTCCCATTTCTGCCTCAAAGCAAATTTGCACTGCTTTTTCCAAATTGGTCTTTTGAATGGAAAGGAATTAAGAGAATTAAGAGCTACAATAGTAAAAGGCAAAATACACAATGTAAACATTCATTTGCCCCTGGAATATTTCGGAAAGGACATAAAGCATATGCAAATCATAGCACATTAACAAGCACCTTCATTTAAAATAGCTGTTCCTGGAAGCCCCTTCGATTCACACACTCTTGATACCCATCTTTCTTCTCATGCCCTCCTCAATGATGAAGTGAATACTGTACAATAAAATCCACATGGGAGCCCAGAATACATGCTTTTCTCCTCCACTCCCCCAATTTTAAGTTATATATGCTTTTCAATCCATTTTTCCCTAGSTTTTCAGCTCTATGATTACAAACCTTCATCTTACGACTCTGTCATATTCTTCTCGCTCACTCCCAACCCCCACTCTCCCTTTTTTCCAAGTACCCCCAAAGGTATATAATAGAATGGTAGCACACATTAAAAAGTGGCTAAAAGAACCGTATTAGCACAATGAAAACTCCACATAAATGTTATGCAAATTTGTTATGAATCAAACCTGCAGTGCAAATTTACAACATTGCCGAATGATTATAAAATAGCGATTTGTCTCGTATACATTTTTAATGTATTCCAAACCATTTATATTAGATTGTCTGTTTCTGTTAGTCAGATCATTCAAATTTTTAAGCGCAAAGTAAATATAAAGTGCTACATTTTTAATACTATGCAGTCACACCACATACTTTTCTTGCTTTCTACCTCCACTGTGGTCCAGGAACACATAATAGCTGTTTTTTCCCTACTTATCTAATCATTACACTAAATGCAAACCTGTTTGCTATTACTTTACATTTTACAATTATCATTGCAAGAGCTACTTTCAGTGTTCTAGGAACAATTGTGAATCTTAGAAGCTAATGGCGTACAGCTCTTTAAATTTAATGTTTTGTATGTGCACACAAAAAGGAAAAAGGGAAAACGGGCTTTAATATTTTTGCTTAGTTGTATATAAAATTACATGCATCTGGAACACAAACATAAATGTATTAACTGTATACCCACTACTTAAATTCTATTTTCTGCTCAGCTCCTGCACTTGGTGATTTTAAAGTGGGCAAGGTTAGTTCCATTGCAATTATTCTACTTTGTCCCTAAAAATGACACACCTGTGCACTGTACTTCTTATGGCTCACCATGCATTTCCTTTGTCAAATGGGACAATGATGGAGGAATTATGAATTGCACTTCCTTAAAACTCATGGTGGCCCCAAAAAGTGCCGAACTGGCCAAAACTGAGAAACAAGCTCTGCTCTTTCTTCATTAAAATAGGCTGAAGTTCCTTTTGTCATATAAAAAAAATGTAGTTGCATAATCTCTTCTGAAATAAGCTCCTCAAAATACATATAACTATAAGCTCCTCAAAATACATGAACCCCACTGTTTCTCACCTTTTAAACACAAAACACTATGGTGGTATTTTCACACGGTGATAAACGTTATCACCTACAGGGCTATTACAATATATAATCTATGATAACATTGTCACACAATACACACAAACTTTATAGCAAAAGAGGAAGGGGAATGAGAGAGAAAGTATCACAGTTAAATGACACAGCTTTGGAGTTGTTTTGGCCTAATGGTCATCCAAAGTAGAAGCAAAATAAAGGAGCACAAATTTTACATTAAAAGGTAAGATGAAGAAAACATTTGTAGGAAAATCATTGGGATCCACGAACTATCACGTTGTCACAGGACTAATTAAAGACAGTAATGCTGTAAGACACTGAAAGATTTATTCCCATTAGTATTCATCACAAAGTGGATTGGATATCTAATTGAAGAAATCAACAACACTGAGAAGAGGTGTACCAAGCAGGTGAAGTGAAGAAAAGCTGAAAGAATCTAATTTATGTAAGTTGAAAAGGGAAGACCGCAGTGGGGCTGAGGCAGTACAAATACATACATGGTTGCATCAGACAAAAATATGAATTTTCTGAGTGGAGAAAAATGAAACAAGCTTTCTTTTTTCTTTTTCTCCTTTTTTTTCTTTTGCAGCAGAGGAATCTCATATCAGATATGATCCAAATTTCAGAACAACTAAACACAGGAGCTTCCTTCCTTAGCAAGTTATGGGACCCCATCCCCGGACATTTCCAAAGGCTAGTTGAAAAAAAAAAAAAGCAGGGATTGTCTACATATGCATGATCCAGCCTCATGGCAGGATCTGGACTAGATGATTTCTTTTGGATCTTCCAGCCCTATTGTTCTTTGATTTCAGTCTTGACCTATTTCTTCAAGACATCAAAAATGATGTTTTAGTAGGGGGAAGAAATTAGGCACAGAAAAACAGAAAAAGAAAAGGAATATGCTTTGTGCACATAGTATATAACTAGGAATTCTGAAGGAACTTGGGTATAGAGCAGTTAAGCTACCTTGAGAATAGACAGTTTCAACAATAAAAACATACCACCTCATCAATAAGCCTGGGAAATGCAAACTTGTGAGCCTTATTTTCTATGAAAAAATGTGTTTGAACTGAGAAATGCAAGCAGTCATAGGGTGGTAGGTCACTGAGGAAAAGGAGATAAAGGTCACTTTGAAAATGACTGTTTGATATGCTCTTGTCCCTTAAGACCCGAAGACAGCACAACTCATTTAACAGAGATATGAACATATGCGATTGCATAATGAATATTATTTTTTAGCTTGGAAAAGTCTCAAACAGGTGACTAAGAAAAGAAAAAGTATCTCCCCTTAGTAACCTCCTGAGCCACCCAGTCAACCATGAAAGAGTTCTTCTAGCAGGTTTAAGAGTAGCAAACTGTTGGGTTTTATTAATTTGAGTGTGCTGGCTAGGTTTTCGATTTTTTTTTTTTTGAAATGACACTGGAGAGGTAAAACTGACAGTAGCTCTCAGCAAGATGGAGAAAAAAAGACTACTTTGGGTATGTGGAAAAGGAAATTCAAGTGACCTCACCTCCCTAAAGTCACCTTCAGCACACATGGAATATAAAAGGGAGTGCACCCATCTACAATGCCTTGTACAGCACTGCAATAATAATGTGGGCATTTCAAACCTTTATAATATTTTAAACTTTCAGTACAAACATTATTGAAGACCGAAAATGTAGCAGTGTGGTGTGTCAGGTTATCCACCGCCATCTGGCAGAGAACTGCTCAGTCCGCAGCCTCTCTCCATTGACAACCCAGTCTGAGAAGATTTCACACGAGGAACCTGGTCCTTCATTTCAGTCCTCAGACAGAGATCAAAGAGGACATTCTTTGGGATGCTCTTTGGCAACCACTTCCTGACATTGCTTGCACTTATGCCCAGCTAGTGGCTTGCAAATTTTGGGAAGGGGGTCGCTGTGGCACAAAAAAACAGCTGGTGAAGACATGGCATCCTACATGGTATGTCTACAAACTTTAATACGATGTTCCATTTGGACTTCTGAGAACAATCTTATCTCTTTCATCAGCCTCATGTGAGTTCTGAGGTTATCCCAACTCAGTATGTTGTGTTGCCCAACACACTTACTATCTCCTAGATTACATAGCAGAGACAGAAACTCCCAGAATATTTTTATACTCTGTGATTTTCAAGAATTTATATTATGAACCCCATGTTAAGGTGCTTATAATTCAGGTGCTTAATTCCCAAGGAGCTAAATCTTGATTTAGTCACTTCTTAGCATGTCAGAAGTATAGCTCTTTCTTCCCTAACTGTTCTTATTGCATAAATATATTTCAGTACTTACTTGTACTAAGCACAAGATGAAATTCCAATGCGAACTCACATTTGGGAAAGTAGGAGCAATAATAAAACCTAGCTTCTATGTATCATACCTAGCTTAATAACACTTTGTGTGTATTTTCATCAGCATATACCAAGAGCTTTTTAACAAGGAGGACAGTGTCATTAACCCCATTTTACAAATGAGGAAGCTGGGGCACAGAGCTGTGATTTACCCAAGAAGCTAAGTGCCATGTGCCACATTCCATCACTTTTGTCACAGGAGGCCTCATCACAGACACCCCTGCTTTCACATGTGCTGTCTGAGAGCCTGTTCTGAGGCAGCCCTCAGAACAAACTGAAGTCCCTCAGCCACAGCACTGTGTCTCTCTATTGCATGGTGCACAGGAAGATTGGCCATGCCTGGAGACACCAATGCTTCCAGAAGGTGTGCTAATCAAGGACCTTGCCATAATGCAGATGCTGACAGTGCTTCTCCAGTACCCGCTACAGGAGGACAGAGGTGGCCGTCAATCCAGCCCTGGCCCAGGATGTTACGGTCACACTGAGCAGTGCTCCTAGCTACACTTCCAGAAGCAGCATATCTCTGTTGGTAGGACCTGCCCAAAGCTAATAAAAATCTTGCCTATCACTAGCTTGGCCCCGTGCCACCCTGACATGACTTGATTGCTCTGGGTTCTAGGGGCAACCAGGGCTGCCACTACATGCTGCTCCTGACACAAGCGAGGCCTGCCTGGGGGGAGCCCCAGAAAGACATCTGAGCACAGCTCATAAAGTGCTGCATCAGGTTTCATAACATGAAACATACACTGTCTGGTCCAACTCTCCATTTGCAGCTGAGCATGTCAGCCTTACCAACAGGCCCTAGAAACGTTCAGCCTGCTCCAGTAAGCATGTAAGAAAAGAATGGAGAAAAAAATAATATGTACATCACACAGACCAGTATCACAATTTGCTTTTAATTAAGGAAGTGGCCGGTCCAGTCAGGTTCAGCTGAAAGACACAACCCAGGTGTGAAAAGCCCATGAGCACCTGAAGATGTGTTTGGAAGTCAGAGGAGACCCAGCAGACTCAGACACTGAGATGATCCTAAGAGTCAAGGAGCAACAGCACACCATTTCAGTATCCCATGTGCTTACACTTTTTGTTAGCAAAGTTGAAAGAGTGACATTATTCTCTCTCTTTCCTCCTGCACAAAAAATCGAACCCTAAACAAATAACAACTGATGATGAAATATTATCTGAGGTATTTTATTAACACTGCTTTGTGTTTTCCCAGTCACTGAACCTACAAGACCATGCATAGCCTGATACTTTAAAACATACACAGTCTGCTGGAAAAATCTACTCATCCATCCATACAAGCCTCAGAAGGTCCTCGCACTGATGAAATAAGCACTGAGGTTAAGGCAGACACTATCAGTACTCAAACCTCTAGCACACAGTTATTACAATAGCTATTAGGATTTAAAAGCAGCTTCATTCAACTACCTCTTGCCTAAATATGAGTTTGTTACCAGTATATCCATAAACATAAACCCATTTGGCATAGCCATATCCCTTTCATGCTGCCACTGAGAAAGCAATCACAGACAGCTCTTCTGTTTTATGGCCTCAACAGGAAATTGTGGTTTCGCTACATTCAGGGTTTCTTTTAACTCTTTTGCACTGTAAGAATTGTGTTTGATTTCATATAAAAAGTGAAACGCTTCCAAGTATAATTCTGACTAGTTAGCAAGTAAAGGATACAAAAAATTTCTCAGTTGGGGAGGTCACTACCAGATTTAACCACATGAAAACTTCACTTGGCTAACAGGGGAAAATAAATCTATTCTAATATTCGATTAGCAGGACAGGACTCATAAGTGTAACAACCATTCTGGTGTCTCTGGTAATTGAAGTGAGCAAGCTGAGTTAAGCTTAGTAAATTAATTTCATTTGTGATTATGTAGCTAAATCAGTCTCTCAGTACAGGTACAAAAAAAGAAAGGTTAAAAAAAAATCTCCCTAACCCCCTTAGCACAACAATTTCTGATAATGCAAACTTTAAAAAAGGGATTTGCATTGAAATAAAAATAATTGGTGGTAACCAAAGATACAGTAAGATATGCAGACAATGACATATTTAACTAGGACTTACAAATACCTCTGACTATAACATCTTTTTTCCAGCTCTATATTACTTTGCCAGATTTTAACTATTTGAGCTGGATTTTTTCATACTAGGTATCTGTCTCAGGAATTGTCTACACCGGATTTTTTGGAAAGTTCACTTGAAGTCAGCTCAAGTGTCTCTAAGAAGTCTGGAAAAACATGTCATCTTTTTCAGGGAAAAAAGAAAAAAAGCCTGAAGACATTTAACAGAAAAGTTGTGGCAATTCCATCCTCACAGAAAGGACTTAAAATTTGGCAGTACAATCAGTCTGCTATCAGCCACAGCCTTTTACTGTTCTTAAGAAAAACAGTGCTGGTTTGACTAAATTAATACACACACACAAAAACCCCACTGCACACCCAATACAGATTTGTTAGCATTTGGTAACTAAATTGCTATCGCTTTCTCTGTAAACATGTCACAAATCTGGGCAAGACTTTCCTTACCACTCTTGGTTTCAAGGACCGTGGTGATGCTAGACAGATAAATGAACCTGGGCAAAAAAAATCTCTTATTTGTCTGACAGTTCCTGCTGCTGGCACACAGGGAGGACAGAGGACAAGAAGGAAGGAAACTGTTTTACCATAAAGCATAGATGGAAGGTCTGAGATGCCATGAACATACAAAGTGCTAATGAAGGACACATTCCAAAAAACCCAGACCCTTACTCTGAGCAGCATGCCTTTAATAAAGGTGACTCAGTTCCCCATAGTCAAAATGGGAATTATAACAGCACCTCACTTCATACAGTAAGAGAATATTTGCAGATCAGTCAACAACTACCACGAGTGCAACAGAAAAACCCATGAAGAAATGAGTTAATCTGACTTAAGTGCCAGGCTTCTGTTGCAAGGAATAAGTATGGCAYGGGGCCACAAACTAAACAAGGAAAATCAAACATAAGCAGCTTATTTTGTGGCACTCTTCATCCAGTCCAATGAAAGTATAAGTCCTGCAGAAAGAGGAAACACTGAACACATGCAAACACATAGACACACATAAATAACTGAGAGGTTCACCAAAACACATATATGCACATTACTGCTAAGTGATGCGGGTGCTCTTTTGAGTGAGCATTTTAATTACATAAATACAAGAGGAAACTGTTGCAATATATGGTACACTGGCAATGGTAGGAGTGTTTGGACTAGTCTTAGCAAAAAAATGGATGTTTAGTTTTTCTTGAGATGACACAAAATTCTTCAGGCTTCCCACTGACATAATTTTGATACAAAGTAGGACGTGGCACAATGGAAAGATGGGAGTGCTATCTGCTCGATATATTTGTAGCATATCAAAGTCTATTGTGGAACTTGAGAAGAAACCTTGAGAATTAACATTTTGTGCTGCATATTTAACATTTAAATCTAGCATAGACCATAAGTATGTAAATACATTAGTATTACTGCTTTTAACCAACACTCCATCTAGTAAGAAAAAAGAAGAAAAGGAAATACTGAGGGAGACACAGCCAGAGAGAGACCAGTGTAATGGATTATACCTAAAACTAAACTAAATCTTCTGCCAGTAGAATACTATCCAATAAAAAGCTTTGCTGAAGTCATTGAAGAACTGAAAAAATCACAATGACATATACAGTGAAACATATATTTTCCAAAATTGCCATCCCCTACAGTGATAAAATTAGTACAAACAGGATAAACATTAGGATTCCTTCTGACCTTAAAATAAAACTTTTGGAGAGTGCACTTTTCAGGTTTCCTTACATACGTGCATTATTTATAAGATTACAGGAATACACACTTATAAAGATATTATTTACCTTTTTTCTCCTTCTGGCCTAAGAGATATTCTGCAATCAGAGCAACCACAAAGTACAGCACTAAATTCTATCCTCTTAAATTAATGAGACAACCAGCACAGGCAGATTAAAACTTATGACCAGGCAGAAGGAGACACGACAACCTCAGTAAATATTTAAGCCATTTGCCTGATCAACCATTTTAGCAACTGCTTCTCCACCCCTAATGCACACATGCCATTGCACACATGTACATAAGCACACACACAAATGTAGCTGAGGTTTCTTTGAACTATTGTACAAATTTCCAAGCCTCACACATTCCTATTACCAATTCTGACCTTAATCGTATCTATTTTTTTTTTTTTTAAGAAATTACTCCAAAATAAAATAAAGGAAAAAGCCAGGTTTGATGCTAGTCAGGTTGTGCTGCTGTCTACAAGGGCAAAGGGTCACAGACACGTGTGAAGATCACAGGGCTGGGTGACTGAAGATCACCCATGTTGTGGAGCTGGAAAGCTAAACCTCTCCAAGCCCTCCTTCTGCCATTCTGCCCTTCTCCTCGACACGCACCACAAACACGCAGTGATCCATGAAGGCAGAGGCAGTAGAATGAAAGAAAGGTGAAGAATTGACAGCATCTGCTAGAGGATGTCCAGAGAAACTGCTGCTGAATGGTGAGGATGTGCAAAGGCTGGCATTCAGCCATAGGCTTCCAGTGGCAGAAGAAAGCCCTTTTGAGGGGATAAAATAAGAATAAGAACATGTTTGGAGTAGGGTGAATTCCCTCTTCAGTATCATGTCTGCATGCATAGACTGCACTTTTACTCTTTGTAATGCTCAGGAACAACACTGTACAGCAATCCACTTGATTGCCCTGTATTCAGCAGCTCTCCGCCCATGTCAATCATGTCATCCAACACACATGCACACACACTCACACACACACACCATCTCTCTTCCTCGGCTCCACAGACAAGAAAAAAAATACTAATTTAAAGCATATCAAAACACATTTTTATAATGTATAAAGATAATACCCAATGGACTCCTGAGAGATACATGAAATTAATCCCAGTTGTGAAGGCCTTGATATTAGCTCTTCACTCTTGGGATGAATTTAAAATCCCACAAAAGCCCATGATTTATTTCCTTCCTACACAACAGCAACAAACACTCACATAATTTTTAAGCAATGTAAAATATCACTTTAAAGCTGTTCATACACATCTGAGAGAGAGAGAGAAGGAAAGAATTAGTTGTTTTGAGAGGTGAGCACTTAAGGGTCCATTCTACCTGCATAATTTCCATAAATGTTATGTTTATGAATTGAACAAACAGGGTGAAGAAATCTTGGCACAGAAACTGCCTTTCATCCACTTCCTATGTTTTAACATACAGAGCCCCTTCTAATGGCTAGCTAAAGGTTTTTATAAAGCAATGTTGTTCTATTTCAAATTTGTGCATCAAGTACATTTATCATAGTGTCATTCTAGTCATAGAGTTTTAACTCACTACCCAGTATGAAGCTTCCTCGATGATTTTTGCAAGATACCTAAAACTATGTTGGGTGGAGAGAAGGGACTGTCAAAACCAAGTTAACTTCCCACATTTTCATAAACTTCTTCACCTAAAGGCAGTTGTGATATGATAATTTTTTAAATGGTCTACACAGGATATGGAGTGAAATCATTATTCCACGATCAGTCTCTCGCAAGCCTGTTGAATTGGCAGATTCAGGACGTGATCCCAAAAATTTCTGGGCTTACAAGACCACCTCTTACCATTTACACCTGTGCAGCTCTGTGAATTCACAGTACACTGGTACTGCCCAAGAGCTCGAGTTACCACTCTGTGTGACACCACAAGAGATTGCCACAGCAGCACGAGATGTAAAAATAGGCAAAGAAAAGAGAATTAAGTATTAAGCAAGCACAGTAGATAAGAGCTTAAGTTTTAGAGAAAATACATCCATTATTTCATTTTCATAGTGTTTTATTGCTCTAAGTAAAATTAAAAATAATGGGACAGAGCGGGCTTTTTTACCTTCTAAAATCTTGTGACAAAATGGGATGAAGCTACAAAAATCATTCTCAGGTTGACATTAGCTTCCTTTTAACTTATTCTGAAAAATTTACAAAACCAAAATATACTTCCTTACCTCTGCAGTTTAGAAAATGATAGTGTTTAAGTCAGTAAGTAATGTACAACTACAAATACAACAACATTATGGCAAAAACAAAACACTATAAGCAATGGAAATTTGTACAAAAATGGATACAAGGGGCACTCAAAAACACAAAGTCAGTCATTTCAGTTTTCTTCTATCAGGAGGCTTTCTGCAGGGCACTAAAAAAATTTCAGCTGTTAATAAAAATCCATAGTTCTGTTTTTATGATTTTAAATTACTGCTGAATGCTAATATGAGAGTTAAAAAAAAAAAAAAGGGTAAGGCAAGTTATTCAACTGAGAAGTTCCACAGAAACTTAAACATCCACTAGCATTTTCTTTTCTCTTCAAAGAGAGGCCTATTCCTGCCATCAGTTTGCAGGGATGCAGGGATTGCGTGGCTAAGTCCCACCACTGCTAACATGGATAGCTGTGCATGGTGCATCTGAAGTGCACAAACAGGACAGGAAAAAAACCCTTTCATTTGTTTTACTGACCCACAAACCCCAGCTACAGTTGCAGTGAAATTGAACGGTATCTTGCAATTTCATCCCTTAATTAGGAGCCTAGCACATGGCAGAAGTCCAGGCCCCAGCTCAGGCTGTTTATCTTCCAATACTTTCAAGTCACTTACTAGCCAAAAAAGAAATTACAACATGATTTAAAGGGAAATCAGTTGGTTTCCAGGCTCATTCCTTGCCTGCCTCCTCCCTCTTCTTTTCTGATTAAAATAGTTGTAACCATACCGTAAGTCTGATCTGTTCATCCCTGCAAACAGCTGTCCTACTATGCTGCAAAAAAAAATTCGTAAAAAATATTGGTTTTGGTTGAACTATATCCTTTCTTTTAAGTTCCCCCTCAAAAATTCCAACGAAGTTTCACATACACTTTTCTGTTTTTAAAAACTTTCTGTGTTATGTTTTAGTAAAGAAGTCGTGATGGCTTAAGAATTCCATATGTAGCACTGAGAGCTAAATCTCAGTTCCTGAGTCCCACCTCTTTGCAAGTGCTCCCCACCATCCAACAGCCCCTGCTGCCAGCTGTCCAGATGCAATGGGTCAGTGCTGAAAGAGATCTCCCTCAAATGCCCTGCCACTGACCGAGGCCAGAATCTGATGTCTCCAGTCCTTAGACACTCCTTATCCTTTTGTGTGATTCAACGTGAAAAAGCACAGAACATGACCCAGCTCACACAAACTGAGTATCCAGCTGGAAGATTCCTGAGTAAGAGGTGCCACTGCATGCCCAGAAAGCAAAGGAGCCTCAGCTGCACCRATGCTTCCTGCCGAAACTGGGACAATGCTCTGCTTTCAGCACACTTGACGAAGAAGGTAACAAAACTGTTGCACAGACATCAGACTAACCTGGTGAGCCAGACAGTGAGTTCATCCAAACCACACTGCAAATAATTCTTCAGCTGCAAGTGAAGAGCTTTGCTGCTTTGTTTCCTTAGAAATAGAGYTCGTGATTTTAGATGTATTACAAAATCTGTTACTGTTTTAATTCACTAACTTTAAGAACATTTCCAAAAATGGATTGTGATACTCCATGTTTTCTAAAATGTCATAAATATAATAGCAGTTCCAGAGCACTTTGAGCAGTGAGTGTAAAATACTGCTACTCAGTTTTCAAACATAAAGAAGACCTTAAGTATATTTGACAATTCCCAATTAGAAAGATTTGGAATTTGTTCAGGAACAGACGAATTAGCTGCTTCTTCAACTGAAGTTAGCAAAGCCTCACACAACGCAAAGCTGGGAAAACTTTTTACTAAATGTCCTGACCTTGTTATACAAGCACACAATACCACAATCTAATACAAAGTATTCAACAAGATGGTGGGAGTACCCGATGTCATCTCCCACTCAGTATATTTTGACAGATACAAATAACATTCCTGGATCATAAACTAAAACTGTTTGAAGCAGAAATTTCTTATTCTTGCATTATGGATAATACCAGAAACATTATATAATGCAATGCAAGGACATTCTATCTTGGGGTTCTGGTGACAAGCTACTTGAGTTACACTTTTTTCCTTTATAATGTCACTAAAACTCTCAATGGAATTATATATAGAATAAATGATAGGTGATGGTGAATTACAAGGCCATAATAATACAGTAAGCACCTAATACAGTTTTATAAATTACAGACTTTTATAGCTTTATATTTTACAGTATAATGTCACACACCGCAGTGACACAATACTCCAAGACATGATATCACATTAAAGAAAAAAATATATAGAAAAAGCAGCAGCTTTACTCCYATTATGGTAAAGTAAAACTACTTCGGAAGTGTACAGATTTGCCGTTTTAGAAGGAGACACAGAGATCAAAATATGGGCCTCAAGGAAGAAGGTATATGCCAGACAATTACCAGCTCTGTTGTTACCCTACACTGCATAACAAATGTTAGTGTCTGCCTAGCACTAGGCACTGCTGCAGGAGAGATCCCAGGCTGGATTCTGCACTCGAGGGATAGGGCAAGGGGTGCTCCACATCATTGAGCAGTGACTTCTCCAGCTGATTAAGAAGCGGCACTGATGGGCTTCACTGGGATTCCCATCCAGAGCTCTTCAACCCGACAGATAACATTGCATTTTGGGGGTCTAAAGGATAATAGTGAAGTGAGGGACTGGAGCTGAGGGAATATTCCATTCCCAGAACTCTGGACTGGGACCACTTCTGAGGCAGGAAATTAAATAACTTCCCCCCAAAAATGAAGCATATGCTACCAGACAGCATCCATCTGCCTGTGTATTCCCCACTTGCTAAATTTTGGATCCAGTGGTTAACTGCAACTAAATCTCATTCAGGGAAAAAAGTCTACATGTTGTCAAGTTCCTATAAATTCCAAGAAAACAGAGAGCCACGTAGAAAAGAATTAATTTCTCATCATCTTCCTTGAGGATACAACTCCAATCATATCAGTAGACACCAGGCAACTCACACCATAAGGGGGTGGAGCAAGGGGGCAGGGAAGGACAGGATGAAGAAATCAGCCTCTCCCTAGAGTAACCCAAGAACAGGACATTTACTCCATGTTCCTACCATATTAAGCACCAGAGGATTCCACCGTAAGGAGCAAAGACATAGGAAATCACAAAGACAGACCTGTTTGTTACTGGTAAACAAGAGCACCAGACAAGATTACAAGTGAAAAGGGCACACTCTCGCTGCCCTTCTATCACAAGGGAAGTTGCCATTTGGGTGCACATGCCTGCTGCTATTCAGGTGGGCAGCAAACAAGACAGCACTGATGTCTTTAAGATACTCTTTGTAACTAAACTAGTTAAAGGCAACAACACTGAGAGGAGAAAAAGGGGATGATGACAAAACAGAGAGGCATGGCCTCCAGTTGCATCAGGGAAGATCCAGGTTGGACATCAGGAGGAGTTTCTTCATGGAAAGGGTTGTTAAACATTGGAATGGACTGCCCAGGGAGGTGGTGGAGTCGTCATCCCTGGAGGTCTTCAAGAAAAGACTGGACGTGGCACTTCGTGCCATGGTCTAGTTGACAAGGTGGTGATCAGTCAAAGGTTGAACTCAATGATCTCAGAAGTCTTTTCCAACCTAAATGATTCTGTAATTCTGTAATTTTATGTCTCTTTCACCCAAAAATATGTGGTCCTCACCAGAACGCTGCTCATATTAATGTCTAGATTAAAACTGGAGAACTATAAGCATCTATTTGAGATACACTCACATCAGCCCCTAGCAAAGGCAAAGAGACATGACACAATCAATGAAGTTGAGAAAACTATATATTTGAGGCAGGCACCTTCCCAAGCAGCTTTCTGAGGTGCTGCCACATTGCAGAAGCCAAAAATAAGAGTCTTTTTCCTTCAACTTGCTCACAGCTGATATCTAGGAGTTTCAATAAATCATGAACAGGCTTACTTGCCCACTGCTTACCTTGTCAAGCAAAAGCACCTCCACTCCTTCCAAACTTTTATGACTGGTAAATGTGGCTGGAAAAACTCCCACTCGCAGGACCCAGAAACAAATGCTGAGCTTCCCTGGAAGCAGTCCTACCCAGGCACCACAGCCAGATAAACACCTCCCAGTGAAATGGAAGGTTGATTCATCAAAGATCAGAGAAAGGAACCTTTAATTTGCCTGTTAGTTGTCACTTTTCCATCACTAGAAAGATCAAGACTTCAGCAGACTAGTAAGTGTCCTACAAACAACTGTATTGTGTACCTCATGTGAAGTGTTATGTTGGGTTTCCAGTTCAGACAGCACCTTTTYATTTAATTTTATGGTTTAGAAAGTTCTGTATTGTTCTGCATATTGATTCCTTTTATTGTGGAAATCGTCAATATTCAGAGCAGCTGCTATGAGACAGAGTGGGCTCTAACACATGGGTGAGACAATCGCTTATGACACTGTTATATGGAGAGGCTGCTGAAAGCTTTAGCCATTCATACAACACACAGGCTTCATTGAGAAAAGAAACACCACTATGGCCTGGCAGCACACTGTACAAACAAAACACAGCCTCTGTTCAAACAGGATTTCTCTTTTTCTTTTTTTTGAGTTAAAACTTACTCCACTGACAAAGCAAGCAGTGCGCACATTTCACAACCAGTGTCAGGTGGGAAACATGGATAAGTCTTCCTGATAGCATATCTAACCAGCTAAACAGAAATGACGATTTAATTTTGCTTCTTGAAGTACCTACTTTGCGCCCGGGGTACACATCAAATCAAGCACATGGTTATAATGTAGCAAATGTGCCAAGCTGAAAAACAACAACAACAACAACAAAAAAGAAACAACTACTAAAAAGAAATAAAAACTAATTAGTGGTTATTTAAGTAGTTTGCAATACGAACAACTGAAAAAACAGATTACATATCTTGTGCATTGGTTTTCCACTTTGATGCAACTAGACTTTTAAGACAAGGCAAATGTCATTGCCTGCTACCACAGAAGAGGTGCATCACTATGAAAGTAATCTCTCTCCAGTGGAAATCTTGCTTGTCTTTTTTTTCTGGCTTCTAAACAGGCACTCTAGTTAAGATTACAGGGTCACACAACTGCATATTCCTCGTGCATCTGAGTCAAACTGCAAATACTGAGCTGTACTTGATTCCTTTGAATAATCCTGACCACATTTCTCCAGGGTGAAAATCTTAGAAAGGATAAGAAATGACAGTATACCCGTCTGGAAAGGAGGAAAATGCAACACACTGGCCTGCTAGAAGTGACRTAGTGCATCATGCCACCATGCCAGAGATCAGAGTTCAGGCTAGTCTTTTAGCTTTGAGCCTTGGGGAAGACAGGGTATGGTTCAAAAATCATGTGTTTCAGTGTTTCAGAGAGGGGAAAACCAGTGCAGCAGCACTCCATCTGGCAGGCCGACTTTGCTCTGAAGTTACACTGAAAAAGAGAAGGACTTTGTGTTCAGGGCTGGGGGTTGGGAAAACAAGAAATGTGGCCTCCCCAGGAAATAAATTTAAGATTATGCTGGTGCACTATCTGGATCCTTCCTAAGGAGGCAATAGGAAATTTAAAAGTTAAATCGAGTTGTCCATGACATGCTCAACACCATTTAATGGGAAACTCCTGCTGATATTATTCATGAGAGACACATTTCTTACCAATACAACTAAAATAAATAGAAAAAAAAATTTAAAAATCCCAAAGTACAAAACCTTTCTCTTTTTGATAATGGGTAGTGAAGTGGACAGATGCATTTTCATGAAAGGCACCACATGGAAGAGAAAATGTCCCCTCTTTTATTTTTAAAAAGGGYGCCAGATGCAAATGTTTCACTGGACGCCTATAAGTACTTAAAATACAAAACACCTTCTTCAAATGCATTAAACACACAGTGAGGCACTTTAAATACACTTGCTTTGTCAGACAGGCAGCTGGCACCACTTTTGTAATGAACGGGACAAACATTCTGTCCAGCGAAAGTGTTACCAAAATATAGCAGGAGGCTCAGGCTTGACTTGCACTCACAAATATCAAAAGCAGGTCCTTCTCATTACTTTTCTTAAGGATAGAAAAAATACCTCCTGACTCTCATACTCCAGGAAGGCAAGAAAGGTTTAGGTTTCCTTTTTAAATGGGTCTCTCTGCAGAAGGCGCACACCAGCTTCAGCTCCTGCTCTCTCATCTCTGAATGGCACAAACCACTCCACCCTAGCCTATCCCAAACATGCGCTGGTCTGTGGGTGATCGAAAGCCTCCCCGATCGTCAGTTATTCTGCCACAGTAAACAGAAAGCCTTCAGAGGACAGCAGCCACATCAGCAAAAGCATTAGTTAAAACCATATGCGCTATCAAACTTTTCACGCCTGCACTTGGTGTAATTAATTTTGCCACCTTGTACATTCGTGGAGGAAAAATGAGAAAGAAAATCACCCAGCAAACTAAGAAAGCTAGCCCTTCTCAAAGTTAAGATGTGTCTTTTGTAAGCTCACAGCATTTAGGGCCACCAAGCCAAGTGCAATGCAGAGTTTGCCTCATTTACTGAGAAGTACCAGAGGAAAAGATTTCCTGTAGAATGTGGAGAAAATTATTTTTAGACTCCCCTAAAACAGAGCAAAATGCCAATTCCACCTGAAACCATACTTTAGGTTTTAAAATGCTCTTATAATTTCCTGASCTGAGAATCACTCACTGTTTATATCCCTTTCCCCTCCTCCAAGGAAGTTAAAAGCAACGTTTYGAGCAAGCTCCATGCGTCCAGCCACACCTAAAACACAAGGCGATGCCTTCGCTCCCCTCCCCCAAATCCACGAGCAGCCACAGCTGGAACTGTTTTACACGGGCCGGCCGAGCCGTGTGCGAGCGCTCGCTGCTCTTTGTCCGCACACGGCACAGCGCCGGCCTCCGAGGTAGGGCTGCGTCCCCCGGGACTGCGGGGAAACACAGGCCCGGCCCCGGCTCCCTCCCGGTAGGGTCAGGCGATGCAGTGTCAAAAGCCGGCCACGGAAAGATCTGGAAAAGCGGCCTGCAAGGAGAGAGGCTTTTGCCTTTCTGGGGAATGACGAAAAGCACACAGTTGGGTTTCAGATTTTCCTGCTGTCCTAGAAGCTTAGCAAAAACATGATCGGTAAAACATGAAGCTTCCTACTGCAACCATAGGGTGCTTTTAAAAATAATTTATCCCTTGCCTTGCGAAGCATATCTGGGACATGTGCGGGGTTGGCCTGGCTCTGGCATGCACAGACTGTCCCCAAGGCAAGGGACAGACGGAGGACGGGGCGGT